>ML850295.1:21283-32087 GCA_009831015.1 Picea engelmannii
GAAACGCCCAAGCTTATTTCCAATGTCCTCCAGTGAGCTTAACCCCCAGAGATGCAATGGAAGATGTGGCAGCCTAACCCAAACAGGGGCTGCTGTGATCTCGGCTTCGGGGTTAAAGTCTAGGGTCCAGGGGGCTAAGAACAACCCCTTCGACCCCATGAAATAGGGACCAGATCTGAAAACTAGATCCCGATCCGCTTTCCTCGTGAAGCTGAAGGCAAAAAAACCCCTGCCTACTGCGTATAGGGTAACGATTCCCTGTATCAGCGTCTTCCATCGTTCTTCCATCCATGCTTCTACTGTTTTGGGGCTTGGCCATAACCCCGTAAACTTTTCGATGAGGGCATTTTCTGCTAGAAGAAGGGCAAGCTTGCAGGGGTCCTCTAGATCTAGCTCCAGCGAAGGGATCTCCTCCATCTTCTTAACAAACTTAGACTTGAGATAAGGCTTGGGTTTAGGTCCTGCTGAGCGGACTAACATTTTGAAAGCTTCCAAAGGATCTTTTTCCATCTCGGCGGTCGAAACTGGGGCCATCGAAGAAGGCGGCGGCCACCAGCAAGCAGCGAAATTGATTGTATACAGAGGTCGCGCCCTTGCACTCAATCCAGTCGCATGCCACGCTATGACCACGGCCATGTAAACCCTGGACTGCTGGACGTGTCCCTGCAAACAAAACCGTGCTATCGCTCAGGCTGAAACACCAACCCTCTGCCGGACCAGACTGCCAAAGCATCGGGGGCTGCCGGATCCTGGGCTCGGCTGCTGCTCGCGTCCCTGCACTCGGAAAACAGAGCGAGGCGGCTAGGGTTTGGGCCCTAGCCACGATGACTCTTCTCGCTTACTCCTCATTATTCTTTTTCAAGCTTTTTAAAATAATTGAAAAAGACAAAAAAAAAATCAAATATACCCCAAAAAGAGGATGGCAAATATATTTTATTTTTAAGGTAGCACAATGAGTCACCCTTGGAAAGAGCACATCCTTCCATTTTTTCATCAAGCTTTGGGATTTAATATGACCTTAGGAATTTGTTCTCGCTACATAGAGTTGTGTCCTCCTTTGTTTGGTCATCCTTCCAAACACATGGAGATTTTGTGTTGCCTCATGCATCATGAACTTATGTCAATGTCAGGCTGCCTGAGTCTGATCATCTGTTGTGCTATTGTCCAAGGGAATTTTTACCCAAACTGAGTCGTCCTTTCTACATTTTGTCTCTTGACCTCATGCCTGACCATCCCAAAAGTCCAATCAAGTCCTTGTTCGAAATCAATGAAGTTCTCTTCCTTATCATCGAGATCCTCTCGTATGTTCCCGACGAGCCATCGAATACCTATGGGTAGTGAAGTCATACACTCACATTACACTCCTACCCGAGTTTTTAAGATCTTGAAGTTGTTTATCGAGCTCTGAAGGCCTCATCTCCAGCCATCAAGAATCATTTGCTTCTTGAAGATGGATACTATACATGTATATCTTTGATTTTGAGATGTAGATCCACTGTGTATTGCTCGCGGCTACACTTTATATAGTTATATGACATTGATCTGCAATGTATTTGATTGGCAGCCATGATTTACTTCATCCCGAGCATGGGTATGCCCGCCTCGGTGAGACAATTGTTATTTTTGCAGATGGCACTTCCCGAACTCTGGTCCTGGGCTCACTCGCTTCGTACGTTGGTGAAGATTTGTAATGTATTTCGGCCATCAGATGCTCTTCTGACCTGACACATTAGGGGGAATCTGTTATAACCCTAAATTGCACCATACATGCATACCTAGCATCAGGCCCTCTTACTTGCTATTTTTGACAAGCCATCACTGAGCAGCTCTTCTTAAAAACACTATTTTTGAAGATGTACGCACCCTGCACCATTACTGCCCACGTACACACGTTTGTTGCACCACAAAAACTCGCGTGCGTACGCTAGATGCCCCATTACATCCCACGTATACCCACAAATGTTGCAAAAATTAAAAAGTTGCAAGGAATTCGTTGAGATTATGGGCTATTAGGTAGTTTCCCAACTGTCCCACCGCCTATATCCTGTCACCCAACCGAATAACCACCCTTTTGTCATATAAAGGAGTTTTTGGGGTCTCATTCCTAAGCCAAGCATAAGAACAATGAAACTCTGCCCATTTCACATCCCCTCCTTACCCCAAATAATTGCAGCCACCTTGTGAGAATTGCATCAGAATTTTCCATTTTGCCCTTTTTCCTCCATTGTAAGCCCATTCCATTTCCTTAGAAGAAGTGTGAGAGAAGAAAGATACGTGGAAGCGCAATTGGAGCTTGGTGAAGAGGATCCCATACCAGGTTCATGGAGCAGTCGCCGACCTTTGTTGTAAGTAAACATTGTGATATCAATAAAAGGAATACTTTTTTTGTCCTGAAATATGATGTGTCAAATATTTGTGTTTGATTTATGTTTTATGCTAACATCTAACCCATGATTTATATATGAGATGCATGTTTATAGTTTCTTGTTTATCTGTTGTGAATGCAGGCCAACCTTAGGAGGAGGCTTGTAGTCAGTGGAGCTATCGAACACGAGAGGATCGACACCGGACGCAGACTAAAAGGTAAAGTTACCAGATCTTTTCACTTTGTATTTCATGTATGAATGTGGGGTATATTCGGGGTAGTTAGAAAAGTAGGATACTTTTAGATGGTTAGATCTGCCTACATGTTGAACCCTAGTGTAGTCCATAGGGGGCTTTTCTCGCTATAGCAAGGGCCCATAAATAAGAATAGTAAAGGATGATCCCGCTTCGTACATTGGTGAAGATTTGTAATAAATTTCGGCCATCAGATGCTCTTATGACCTCACACATTATGGGGCATCTGTTATAGCCCTAAATTGCACCATACATGCATACCTGGCATCAGGCCCTCTTACTTGCTATTTTTTCCAAGCCATCATTGAGCAACTCTTCTTAAAAACACTATTTTTGAAGATGTACGTGCCCTGCACCATTACTGCCCACGTACACACGCTTGTTGCACCACTATAAATCGCGTACATACGATAGTTGCACCATTACAGCCCGTGTATACCCACAAATGTTGCAAAAATTAAAAAGTTGCAAGGAATTCATTGAGATTACGAGCTATTGGGTAGTTTCCCAACTGTCCCATCGCCTATAGCCCGTCACCCTACTGAATAACCATCCTTTTGTCATATAAAATGAGGTGTTGAGGTCTCATTCCTAAGCCAAGCATAATAACAGTGAAACTCTGCCCGTTTCACATCCCCTCCTTGCCCCAAATAATTGCATCCACCTTGTGAGATTTGCATCAGAATTTCCCATTTTTCCCTTTTTCCTCCATTGTAAGCCCATTCCATTTCCCTAGAAGAAGTGCGAGAGGAGAAAGATACATGGAAGCGCAGTTGGAGCTTAGTGAAGAGGAGCCCGGACCAGGTTCGTGGAGCAGTCGCCGACCTTTGTTTTAAGTAAACATTGTGATATCAATAAAAGGAATACTTTTTCTGTCCCAAAATATGATGTGTCAAATATCTGTGTTTGATTTATGTTTTATGCTAACATCTAACCCATGATTTATATATGAGATGTATGTTTGTAGTTTCTTGTTTATCTATTTTTGAATGCAAGCTAGCCTTGGTAGGAGGTTTAGTTAGCAGAGCTATCGAACGCGAGAGGATCGACACCGGACGCGAAGTAAAAGGTAAAGTTACCTGATCTTTTCACTTTGTATTTCATGTATGAATGTGGGGTATATTCGGGGTAGTTAGAAAAGTAGGAAACTTTTAGACGGTTAGATCTGCCTACATGTTGAACCCTAGTGTAATCCATAGGGGGGTTTTCCCGCTATGGCAAGGGCCCATAAATAAGAATAGCAAAGGATGATCCCAAACCTTTGTTGAAGACTTCAATACAAAGACCTAAATAAATGGCAAAGGAATTTGTTAGACACGTAATCCTTTGTGGTTATGTTACTTGTAACTATAATGTAAATATGAAGAGTCGTAAGTGATAAGAACAGTCACCCGTTGGGGAAGACCAAGAGTCATTTTGGTTATGTATATATGCACCTATCTAGCTAATGCAAATCATCAATGTGGAGTTATCTTTTTTTCCATTCCTGGCCTAACAATGGTATCTGAGCTAGCGCCACTAACTCCATGAGTAGATTGCATGCCCTGGCATTTTCTCAATCTATTGAAATTCCCTAGTATTCCCTCTGTGCTCTGGTCATTTCAGTCTTCTAGTCTACGCTCTTGACATTCTAGCCTGCTAATCTTCTCAGGTTGTTGGATTTCCTCATGCAACTCTAGACGAAAACGCTAACCCTAAAACCCATTCATACATGCCTTTCTCACTGCATTGCATTAGAGAGAATCAACTCGACTTTTGTTGGTGAAGTTCACCCTCGATCCATGTCCAGCCTCGAACCTAAACCCCATTTTTTTTATTTGTGGCCTGCCAAAATACTTCTCCATGCTACTCGCGTTCCTCGCTTGAGTGAACCATCTGTCGATGCCTTTCTGCATATTTTGAGCTCACTGACAATTTCAATCTATACTCATCCCAAGACAACCATGGCCTCCACGGTTATAGCCCTTCTCCATTCTGTTGGTGACTTGTCACACCCATTCAAGCGCGACCTCATAACCAGATGCAAACCCTAATTTACCCTTGTGAGCTCCTATCGAAAGAACCTTGGGCATGTATGAGAATAGTAAGGGAGTCGATCCGTCATATAATTGTTGCATCATTGAGTATTGAACAACTATACATTTGTTGGTGTACTCCACATCATTCACTGTTTGTTGGTATATATCCATTCGTTATTATAGACATAATACTTTTTATATTACATTTATTTGTTGATTGATATATATATATATATATATATATATATATATATATATATATATATATATATATATATATATATATATATATATTCATTCACTACTAGTGAAAGATTACATCCATTCACTGTTAATGAATAGTGACATGCTTGTTATGCTTGTTACACATATGACATCATATTACAAATCCATTCGCCTTCACTATAGTGGTGTCAGAACTCTCTGGATTCCATTTTAATTTAACTGGTGCACTTTGACAAAGATTAATGATCTCAATCTTTGTAGTGCTGGTATATGAGAAATATTACTTATTTTTTGTATTGCAAATAATATGATGCTTCTTATGGTTTATGAACGCCTATGAAAAATGGAGATAAGTAGCTCATTACCATATTTAAAAACAATGTTATTTCATTCTAGCAAAGGATAAGATATATTTGCATAAGTTTCATAGTACTTTCATTTGCTAATCTGTGTAAATACAACAGAAGACAATGCATTCTCTTCCATCTACCTCTGAACAACATAGAGGCAATAAGAGAAGACACATAAAGAAGAATCTCAGAGGCAAAGGGGGTTGGCATAATCCCTGAGAAAAATATGACCTTCATTGTATTTGTTGTGAAATGAATGGATCACATGAAGCCTCAGACTGCAGAGTTCCATGGAAAAAGATCAAAACAGGTAGAGATAGAACCTCAGACCTGGTGAAAGATAAAGCACCTGTTCATTATGTTTTTTCCTATTGCAATATAAGAGTAACTGAAGTTCTATTTAATACTTAATTTTCTTCTTAGGGATATGCATGGCTTCTTGATACAAGCGTGACCTCCCACGTGACATTTCGAAGAGATTTCTTTGAATAATTTGATGACAATGTAGATGACGTAGTGTACTTTGCAGATAGATCTAGTCTCATGCCTTCGTGTATGAGCACCATCATGCTTAAGTTGCATCCTATTTTATTTTGTATAATGTACTATAGCTTCCTGAGCTATAAAGAAGCTCGTTGTCCCTTGTGCACATCAGAAAACAAGGCCACTCCATTTGTATGTTTGGTGGTAAAGTTGAGATGAGGAAAGATTCTGACAACATGGTTGTCATGACCAGAATAGAAGATGGAAGACTGTTGAAGTTGAATGGGACATATTCCCATACACACATTGTTGCATACCTCTCTCATCATGACTCAGGTATAATTCCATCTAGTCTTTTGGGGCATGCTAGATTTGGTCATATCAATTATGACAATCTTCATTTATTGAAAAATATTGGTGTTTTTAGTCTCCCTACCATCCCTAGAAAATTGAAACAACGTGATGATTTTATTCTTGGGAAGCATAACAAACAACCTTTCCATGATTCTACTTCCAGAGCATGTAGAAGACTTGAACCAATTTATTCTGATTTATGTGTCCCTATGCATGTTCCTTCTGCAAATGGAAACAAATATATCACAAATTTTATTGATGATTACACCAGAATGTGTTGGGTGTATTTGTTGAAAGACAACTCACAAGCTTTTGAAACTTTTTAAAATTTTCAAGTATGGATTCAAAATGAAGCTTAGTCTCGTATTGGCTCTCTTTGCATTGATAATGGAAGATAATATAATTCTAATGAATTTGAAAGCCACCTCTGCCAACATGGGATCAAACATCAAACCACAGTTCCATACAATCCCCAACATAATGGTGTTGTTGAACGAATGAACATGACACTTCTAAATATGGTTCGTTCCATGATGTTTTTCAAGAATGTTAAATTGATGTTTTGGGTTGATGCAGTTTATGTCAAAAACATGTGTCCATCTCATGCTCTAAAAAACAAGACTCCATATGAAATGTGGTATGGCCACATTCCTTCAGTGAGGCATCTTAGGGTCTTTGGTTCCACCTACTATGCCTTGATTCCTAAGGAGAAAAGAAGCAAGCTTGATGCAAGGAGTGAGAAGTGTATCTTCTTGGGGTACTCAAATACCACCAAGGGGTATCGTCTTTATGATGAGACAAACAAGAGGTTCATCCTTTCCAGAGGTGTGATCTTTCTTGAATCCACCAAGAAAGACAAAATTGTTGAGAGGCAGCTTGATCATCTGAACAGATTCGCTCGTGTAAAACATATCATGAATTTGATGATGAGATTCCACATATTGAAGGGGGATCCCTATATTGGGTCAATCTTTGTAATATCCTTGTGTAGAACCATCTCCCTCACATGAAGAAGTTCACACCACTTCATCAAAACCTAAAGTTCAGTTGGATGATGTGATCGAGAGGATTGAAAAGTCAAGACTTGATGAGAACTCAACACCATCTCAATCATCCAAGAAACCTGAACCATCTAACAAAGGTCCACCAAAATGGCTCACAAAAACACTTCAAAGTATTTATTCTGATGAGATCGGAAAGACAGGAACCAAATTGTCCTCAAAACAAGATGGAGGTAATGTAGATAATTCAAACTCAGGTGATGTAGAAGATATGGATGTTTCATATGATTGTGAGTTGAATTTATCTACTAACCATGAACCAAATTCCTTTAAATAATACACTTCTCATGATGAATGGAAAGAATCCATGTAAAATGAATATGATGTTGTCATAAAAAATGGGACATGGAAGTTGGTGGACCCTCCATATGGAACCAAACCGATTGGCTGCAAGTGGGCATTCAAGAACAAGTACAGATAAGATGGCTCACTTGACAAGCGAAAAACAAGGCTCATGGAAAAAGGATTTGCACAAAAAGAAGGTGTGGATTATGAGGAGAATTTTTCCCCCACAACAAAATGGGCTACCATCTGCACTCTATTTTCCATGGCAGCACAAAATGGATGGAAAATTCATCAAATGGATGTGAAGACTGCTTTCTTGAATGGAGACTTGAAAGAGAATGTGTCCATGTCTCAACCATAAGGATTTGTTGTGAAGGGACAAGAACGTAAGGTATGCAAGCTCATCAAATCCTTATATGGATTGAAACAAGCACCATGAGCATGGTATGAAAAGTTAACTGAGCATCTTCTGAAATTAAATTTCAAGCATTTCAATCTTGACGATGCAACTTTGTTTGTCAATAAAGTTGGAAAAATTGTTGTATATATTGTAGTATATGTAGATGCTATGTTCATAAGAGGGAACAATGAGAACTACATTGCATCCATAAAGAAAGAGTTGAAGAAAGGCTTCAAGATGACATATTTGGGACATCATCACTACTATTTGGGCATTGAAGTGATACAAAATCCAAAGTCCACATTCATCTCCTAGAAGAAGTACATTGGAGAACTATTCAACAAGTTTGGAATGGTTGAGTGCAATCTTGTTTCTACTCCAATGTAACAAACTTTGAAACTCACATCAAAAGAAGGGAATGAATTTGAGGATGCAACCAAGTATAGACAAATTGTGGGAAGTCTTATATATCTTACTACCACCAAACCAGACATTTCATTTGTTGTTGGGATTATTTCTAGGTTCATGCAGAAGCCTTGTGAAGGACATTGGTCTGTTGCAAAGAGAGTTCTAAAATACTTGAAAGGAACTCAAGATTTTGGACTCAAGTATACTAAGGTAGATGACTCCAACCTGATCGGATATTCTGATTCAGAATTTGATGGGGATAAGGAAAATGGAGTGTCAACTTCAAGTTATCTCATGAGTATTGGATCAACAACTATCTCCTAGAGATCACACAAACAATCAATCCCAATAGATTCCACAATAGAGGAAAAATATGTGGCAACTGCAGAAGTGACGAAGGAGATTGTGTGGCTCAGGAAAATACTTGAAGATTTGTAGGAGAAACAAGTGAACTCTACTCCTCTTCTAGTTGTTAATACTTTTGCAATCAAATTGGCCAAGAATCCCAGATTCCATGATCGAACCAAGCACATCAACACAAAGTATCACTTGATTCAATATCATTTAGAGGCCAAGACTATTCACTTAAGACATTGTTCCACAAATGAGCAAATTGCATAAATCTTCACCAAAGCGCTTGGAAGAGAAAAAATTGAGAAGTTCATAATGATGCTTGGACTCACACACACCCCTTCATATTAAGGGGGGGGGGATGTTGGACACATAATCATTTATGGTTACATTACTTGTAACTATAATGTAAATATGAAGAGTCGTAAGTGATAGGAACGGTCACCTATTGGGGAAGACCAAGAGTCATTTTGGTTCTGTATATATGCACCTATCTAGCTAATGCAAATCATCAACGTGGGTTATATTTTCTTCCATTCCTAGCTTGAAATAATTTATCAGAGTGGTATTTTGGTTCCATCTCGTAATTAATCCCCCTCATAAACCTTTAGAATCAATTGCAATGAAATCCTAAGAGCCAAAAACCTTCCTCAAATAAAGTATTAATAGATCCCCCTTCCCCATAGTCTCTTGTATCAAAACAAAATTATGTTGATCAAGGTCTACATGTCTTCTTAGGGCCAACTTCTTGGCTTTCCCCCCCAACCCCTATATATTAAGGGAGAGGATCTTCATGGGGGGACAAGAAAAGGAGCATGGCCTACTCTAAAGGCCCCCATTATCAATTTTTGATGACCTTGGTTTATTTCATTAATCACAGTTTCGTGATCCCTTTTCAGGGTTAACTTCCTCCCTACACCTGAGGCCCCTAGCTCCTTTAATGAATCAACCCCCAATCCACCAAACCGTGAACATTATGTGGTTTAGGGTCCCCTTCAAGGGCATAAGTGATAAGGTCTACCAATTTGATAGTGAGAGGAAGATGTAGACCCTATCTATCCTTCCGAGGGAGCTTGTTGTGAAATAAAGGGAGGGTTTGTATCTCTGAATATGTCTACTGTTTGAACATAGAATTCAAAAAGTTCAGCTTGAGCAACTGAATCAGAGTAAATTGGGGAAGGTAATTTTGGCTTCACTGCCATTCTACCTGGATCTAATCTACCATCACCCCAACCCTGTTGAATTACCATTAAAAGGAAAAGGGGAAGGAGTATCATGTAACTTACCCGAAGGATGTTCGTCATCCTCTTGTCTTGCGGCCCTAGAGTCCTTCAAAGTGTTGTTTGTAGTAGCATATGCACCCACTACAAACCATGTTTCCCCACATATCAAGCATGTATGCAAGCTCTGCCTTGATACTTTTATGAGAGGTATTAACAAATCCATGATGGCAAGGTTACCCAAGGGGATGGGAGAGTTTATCTCATGGACTTTTTCCATTGTTTGAGGTCAATCCTCCTCTGCATTCTCTACAGTTTTCCCAGGTTTCACAAAAGATTCCAATGGAGGAAGAGAATCTCCTTCCAACCCTTACTTTTTTCGCCAAATCTTCATGAACAAAGGCTCCAAACAATCTCTAAACACGTGGAATTTGGTGCACCTAAAAGGAATATTCATCTAGTCCAAGACCTGGGTACGATGCTTGTCTTTCCATACGAGATCCAAAGTTTCAAACATACATTTACTGATATCTAGCTCCACCAACACTTTAACAATAGAACATAACTCACTTGCCACATAATTGTCATATACTAATATTGTTTTTTACAAGGACATCACCAATTGCTCGACTGGTTCTGAACAGAACTCCATTGGCAGGTTGGGTAATTTCACCCACGCTAGGATACATTTTATGAACTCATCCTTCGGTTCAAATAGGAGAGACCACGATTTGAGCGATAAAAAAGAGCTATCGAAGAACTAAGTACCCTTTAGAATCAAGAGAGCATCTCCCATGAAGTTAGAGATAAACCCTATCTAGCCCTGAGTTAAGATATGAAACATTGGGTTGTAACCTAGGGAGGGATACCATACATTCCTTAGCCACCTTTGAACTAACTCTATACCAATCTATCGCCCTTAAAATTTACCCACAAATGTCTCCCCTGATAGATCCATTATCTGGTCCACGCAAATATCTTTGTTGACCACCAACAAAGCTCCTCCTCCCCAACTCTTCTCCACCTTACA
>ML850296.1:3509-19861 GCA_009831015.1 Picea engelmannii
TTTCATGCCCATGCGCATGGTTGTAGTTCTTATGATATATTGAAATATATTTTGCTACTTAGTTTAGACTGAATTTTTAAATGTGCTTAATCTGCATCATAAACTTGTGTATTAGAGAGGACACTGCCAAGTATCTTCTGAACTTGGATGTAAATTCAACCCATTATGATCCAAAAATTCTATCAATGAGAGAGGATCCTCTGACTGACACTGATCCAAAGACTGACACTGATCCAAATGAGAAGTTTCATGGAGTAAGCCATATGCCAGACTAAGTACATGTTAATTTTGCTTAGAGTATTGTTGCTTTGAAGAGTTAATTTTGTTTTTCCCAACCTTCCAGTGAATTAATTTGCACTTTGATAAACTTTTGTAGGGAGATAATCAATTCAGAAGTAGCATTCAAGCTCAGGAGTTCAAGCAACTGAACATGCATGGGAAGCCTTTGAGAAAGAACAAGATATTCACTTACAGGCAGCTCCATATCAAGCAGAACTATTGTATAAGGAGTTCCAAGTCAAGAAAGAAAAATTAAAGTCTCAAACAAAGGAGGATATTGTGCATAAATATGGTAATGCAACATCCAAAGATAAGCTCCCAATGGAATTATTAATGGGTCAAACTGAAAGGCTAGTTGAATATGATTGAGAAGGTCGAGTAATTAAGGGTCGGGTAAGCTAATTGTTACTTTACTTTCAATATGTATTTTTGATACAGATTGAGTAGCATGAGCACAGAATGAATTAAATTATAAATTTACAGCTTGTTTGCTTCATGAGGAGAAAAAACTTGCAACCCGATGATCTTGTTCTTGATAGGTAACGTACCCGATGATATTGTTCTTGATAAGAGACGTCTTACTGATGCCCTTAAAAAGGTATTTCATTCTCAAATATGGCAAGTTTTCAGGGCTTCCTTATGTATTTCTTATTAATACATTGTTTTGTCATGCACCACTGCCTTGCTGTCCCCCCTAGAGGTAGTGGGTAAATTATATAATTTATCTCTGTGGTATGTAAACATTTACTACTACCTGTGGCTGGGAAGATGAAAAAAAAAGGGAGGAGAAGGATGAAAGAAAACGAAAGTACAATGTTAGATGGAGTGATGAGGTAAAAATTGTTTTCGTATTGTCATGTTTAACTATTTATTGGCCCTTTGAATGGACTTTCATTGTCATGTTTAACTATTTATTGGCCCTTTGAATGGACTTTCAGATGCCCTTTTAGTAGGACTTATATTATGTTTATTGTTTTGAGCCTTACAGGTTACTGATGAGGATATGGAGGCATACAGGATGAAGAAAGTTCATCATGATTATCCAATGAAAGACTTTCTGCACTGATTTTATCCATCGATTTCTGCTAGTTTTTATGTTAAAAATTGTAACAAGGGTAAGTGGTTTCCTAAGGCTTTTGAGTCTTTGCCTAGGAAAAAGTGCCCACATAAGTGAACCTCTTAAAATGACTTTATAAGTGGTAAAGTCTAACTTTTCTAAAGTAAAAATGACTTTCAAGTTATAAAGTACAATGAGGGTATTTAATGAAAAGGGTGAATAATGAATTAAAAGAGAGAATTAAATGTGCACTTATTCTCCACCCTTGATCTAAATGAATGTGAGCCATTAAATCTAGGGGTCACTCAAAAGTCACTATGAAAAAAAAAGAAAAGGGGAAAAGAAAAAAAGACGGTCATTCTTCATGTGCATTTGGAGAGAGCGGGAGGAGGAGGAAGAGGATCGCTGAAAAAGGAGTGCTTTCGCTGAAAAAGGTGGAGTGAGAAATACCAGCATTGGACCCCGTACTGTTCCGTACAGCTAACATTTTGGCATGCAAATCGAGGAGAATTTCTGCTGATAAAAGTCCGTACTTAATTTTTGCACAGTGGCATGACTTTCAAGGCAGATTTAGGCTGTTGAAAGGGTCGTACAAGTCGTACATTCTATACAGGTTTTTGGCACAGATTTCAAGGAGATTTTGGCACGTTTTTCGAAAATGAACTTTGTTTGTTTCGGTTTTGACATAAGTACTGTTTGTAATTGCTGGAAAAAATATTCTCTATTGTAGCTCATTATTTTAAAGGTCAATAATAAAAGAAGCCCTACAACTGGTTTTTTTTTGTGAGTTTTTTTAGAGTGAAATTGACCAAAATATTGTGTCTATTTGGTTGCATCTCTGAGTTATATTTCTGTTTTGATGTTTCAGTAAAGAAGAAAGTCTCTTTGTGTTTTCAGCAAAATTTCAATTTCTGTAGTTAACCTATTATTTCTGCAAAGAATAAATGTGGGTTTGGGCATTAAACACATGGGAGTGATACGGTGAAACTGAAAACCGATTTGGGACTGCAGTTTTCTTCATTTTTTTTTATAAAGGAGGAAGAGGATTTGGGAAGATAAGGATGACATTTACAAATGTATTTGGAGGAAGAAGATTTTGGAAGATAAGGATTGCATTTTCAAATGTCTTTTGTATTTATTTTCAATCTCAAATATATTGTAATGCGTTGAAAACACAAGATTTTCTATTTCATTAATGCATTTTTTTAATTGTGTTTTTTATTGATATTATATTTGCCTTTTTATTTTTTGTATTCTAGATTGCATTTTTGCATAATTATAGTTTTTGTTTAACTATTAACATCCTTACATTGGAAGTATAGTGGTTGTATATACTATATACAACCAAGTTAAATTCACACTATTTCTTAGTAGAAGATCATTGGTTTGATTAAAGATTGCGAGAATTTTATGAAGTTCTTTTCTTCTTTTGTGTTATGACACGAATTAAAATGTCGTGCTCTACATCCTAAAGTTCACTCGTTCATGATATGATATAATGTTTTAAATTGGTGAATATCTAGATGTGCGACGGAATAATCGGTTTTGTGAAGATCATGGATGATCCCCAGTTATTTTCTTTTAGAGCGCAGAGCGGGATCACCAAAGAGAGGCCTATGTAGAAATCATATGGATTTGATTAGTTGGAATTGATGAATTTATTCCAATCTCTTTTATGCATCGTTGCTATCAGTTAGTCTACTATTATGGGCATTTTTTGTTTTCTGTAAATTCTAAAATTGAAGTTGTATTTTTTATTCTAATTTTTGCCCTCTATTTTATTAGATTGAATAAGTTATGACTCATGAAATGTTGAGATTCAATTAGTCTATATCTTAAATTTCCAAGTTGCATGCACTGAGTGCAATGGCATGTCAATTGCAACTATATTTGTACTGGATCAAGTGATAAAACTGTCAGATTATAGAATGCCCAAAGTGGTGAATGCGTGTGCATGTTTGTTGGATGCAAAGGTATAGTTCTATCAATAGTTATGTCTCCAGAAGGGTGTTACATGGCATTTAGAGATGAAGTTGGTGCTGTAATGATGAAGTTCTATCATTTAGTTATGTCTCTTATTGCTCGTTGGATTGCCTCCCAGCCCTAGTGGAGTAGCTAGAGATTTATTTAGAGTTTCTTTCCTTCGACCTCAAATGGTAGGAGAATTGAGCTTTCTCGCTTCTACATCCCCCCAGGGTCTTACAACCGGATCACCCTGTGGTACACTAGGAATCTGACAACGAGCCAGTGCGATCCCTGTCACCCCACTCACCATTGGTCATCATATCAAGGAGACCTTGACCTCTTTGGCCTCATCTTCAGATGTCTCTTTTTCTCCTTGGATAGTATTGAGTTGTCCAACTCCTACCTTGAACACTCTCACTATGTATCATTGCACCTATGATTATATACACTTTATTTTTTTATTTTAGCAGACCTAGTGCTTAACCTTGTTAGATATTTACCTAGACTGTACTTTTAGTTTTCTTATCTTTCTCTCGTTATATGGGAGTTGCTTTTGCACTCCCACATTGTACTCACACTGGATGTATCCTTTAGTCCCATTGACCTACTTTTGTGGTCATTTATAAAATTATTTTATCTTATCTATCTTTTAGCTTTGATTTTAGAGCTTAGATATGAGATCTTAGTTCTTAGAGATTATATTGGTTTTTTCTTGCTTCTATAGGAGTGGCTTATGTGCTACCACTTTGTATTGACAATTGTTGTGCTTAACAATCCCATTGACCTACTTTTTGTGGTAATTCATTGGACATTAATAAAATTATCTTAGTTCTTAGATATGAGATCTTAGTTCTTAGAGATTAGATTGGTTTTTTCTTACTTCTATAGGAGTGGATTATGTGCTACCACTTTGTGTCGACATTGTTGTACTTAACTGTCCCATTGATCTACTTTTTGTGGTAATTTGTTGGACTTTAATAAAATTATCTTATTTTATTTAATGTCAAAATCATGGCTACAGCCAAACTTGATTTTGGGAAATGTGTTTATATATTTGGTTGTATGATACAAGAGTCTACTAACTGTCTTCAATATTTATGCTGAAGTTGTTTTTAAGGGAACTCATATACCCTGGAAATTTTGGCCTCCCCAAACATGTCGATCTATACCACTCTTATATATAAACCATAGTGTTTTTCCATTCCAGGTGTCACGCGATTTTTGGTCCATTTTTGTGTCAACTTCCCTTATATAAACCAAGTGCCCGACCATTTGCAAGATGGGTTAGTTCATGCAAGAACATGGACCAAGTTCATTTTGTATGGATTTTCGTGTCAAGAGTGGGTTTTGCATCATTTTACGTGCCAAGAGTTTATGCCCATGAGTTTTATCTTTGGGACTTGTAATACCTTAGTTTTGAGTCCCCATATTAAATAACGTTTTTGTTTATTTGACGAAAGGTCAGAGTGCTTAAAAAATTAAAAGAAAGTCAGAGTGCCTAGGAAATGTAATGCTTTGATTATTATAATTAATAAAATACATTTACGGCTCCTAGATGGACAAGGACAATAGTTATAGGGGGAAATTATTCCACGAGAGAGGGGGCTTAAGGGGCTAAGTCTTTTTATTATTTTAATTAACCATGATTGTTTTAATTGAGATAATTGATTACATAAGCTTCTTGGAGAATTCCATGTGGTTCACAAGTAAATATGTAAACATCTCTTGTGGGTTGTTTGGGGGTTCTTCTCTATTCACTCTTCATTCATTGCTGCCCTTCGTTCTTGTTCTTGGTTGGGACTTAGGGGCGAATTGGTGAGGAAGAAGCCATTGTTTGTTCGTTGTAGTAATGACTGGTGTATTCTAGCCCTGAAATCCATGCATGCATGTCTAGGTTGCATTGACACGTGTTAAGTTTTGTTCATAGTTGCGAGTCATGAGAGTTCCCACCATGGAGATTTTTGATCAAATGCACTAGAACCTTGGAAGGAGGTGGACAACTAGAGGGATTGTGTGGCAGATAAGGGGGTCCATTCTCTTGGGTTGTGAACGTTGGAGAGAAGAGAGTTGGTGTACTTTGAATTGTTGTGTGTTTCTGTGAGAGCTTAAGTGCTCACTGATTTGAGAAGATGAGTGATATCCTGGCACCGTCCTTGTGGATTCATAGCTCTGGCTCAGGGGTGACATCATGGTTGAGACTTGGAACAACATTGTCTACGTTTGGGTGGAACGTCCTTGGTCTGCAACCATTTGGTGATTGATTTTATTAAAGATAAGTGCTCTCTGCTATGGTTTCCATTACTTTTATTTCCTCTATGTATTTATTATTATCTCTGAGATCCATGTTTATATTATGCATGCTTGTTAGATATGGTTGTGCATGGCACAATAAATCTTCTTTAAGAATTCAGATTGATTCTTGTTAAATGCATGCTCTATTATTTTATCTCCTTCATGTGTTCTTGAATTAATTTTATTACCAGAGATCGATTTTAAGACTTGAGACGAGTCTTGTTATTTCGGGATCCGACTTATGGGTGGTTGGGTTTGTTACAGTGTTGTTTCAGATGTTTCTTGGAGAGCGTCCTTGGAGTAGCGTGGCCCAACCCAGTGGCTGGGTATGTTACAGATTTGTATCAGAGCCTTGGTTTCAACACTTGACCTATATGGATGAGAGACAAAGTTGTAGGATACAACACTTGGTTGTGAAGACCTGCTACAGAATCAAGAATACATCGACCGACGTAAATGACGACTGTTGATGTATATGTGTATATACCACACTCGTAAGGGAAAATGAATACCAATAGTTTGTAAAGAAAATTTGAATATATATAGATTAAAATAAAACGTGAGAGTATGAAACCCCTTGTAAGGAAATGAACTTTTGTGAGAAAGAACGATGAATCCAGAGGCAGTTAACTCTTAGCCATTGATCTCTGGAGATCAATGGTTAGGATCAAATACTTGGAGAGGGCTCGATGCTAGTGGGCCAACCTAGCCATGTGAACACCACGATAGCAACCTCATCAGTGTTTAGATTAGTGCCACATCAACGAAAGCCCACGTGGGGGACACTTCATCTGCAATTTCTGCACGAAAGGAGTTGGAAAGTTAGCTAAGTCCCAAGATGTCGCGAAGATGGAGAACATGGCGGAGGACCGGGGGTATGGAAAAAAGTGTGGTATCCTCGCGGACCAGCGGTAAGAAGTGGAAAATATGTTAAGTCCCAAGATGTTGCGGAGGTGGAGAACACGATAGAGGACATTCAGTGATTAAAGGAATAATCAAATATTATCGTGATAGTTAAGTTTAAAACAATCATTACAATGAAGGATTAATTATTGTGTTGTCACGTCATATTGGGAACTGGAAGTTCAATACAAACCTTGGTGTTCATAACTCCTCGATACCACAAAATCCCGATATCTGACATTTACGATATTAATCAAATTTTAATAAGGGATCATATGGGTTAATTAATCTAATATTATAACACCGTCGTCAATAAACTCACCATATTTTCACTGTTAATAAAAAATGTCACCAAGTGCTTCACAATTAATTGCATTTAAACATTAATTAATAGAAATAGGTTGGCAATGAGCATATTTCAGATTTTGAAGAACATCTTTTAAATGCTATGCACGAGTTTGTTTCTTCTATTGATTTCAATTTTTGTTTGCAGACTCTATTCTTGGAGAATATTTGAGAATAGCTTCCATGGCGCCTAGAAAAGGAAGGAAGCAGAATCTAGCTCAACATAATGAAGACCGGGATTCAAAAAATCCTAATTGTGATGTCTTCTCGGACACTTCTTATAAATTGGACTCTAGGAGCAATACATGGTACCAAATTTTCAAGCTTTTCGAGGAAGAAAATTTCGCAGTAATAGAAAGCGAGAGTGATGATGACACCTATGCTCTAGAAAGAACTTTTCAGGATATTGTAAAATCCAGGCTACACAAAATTGCAACAAAACCCAAGTTTTCGGCATACACAGACGTGAGCTATTTTCAAAAATTAGAGGGTTGTCATTGGATCCTTTAGGCCTATAGATATGATTTTAATTTTGTGCACATAAATGATTTTAGGAGTTGTCCAACACCATGTATGTGAGAGTTTATTTTTATTTTTGCAACGTTAATTTCCTTTTTTTAAGTTACTCAAAACAAGGAAATGCTTTTGATTTTTAAAATTAAAATTGATTGCCTTATTATAATATCTTCATTTTGTTTTAACAATATATCATGAAATAACATTAAAAAATAAGTGTTGCATAGCAGCATAGTCCCTGCTACGTTGGAATGGGAATAAATGCGATCGAGTACAGGCATGTGGGAAGCAAGTTGAAGTACATGTGGTATCCATGCAAAATTTAGCATTCCCACAAGTGTTGCATGGTAGCGTAGTCCCTACCACGTTGGAATGGGAATAAATGCGACTGTGTACAAACACATGGGAAGCAAGTTGAAGTACATGTGGTATACATGCAGAATTTAACATTCCCACAAGTGCTGCATGGAAGCATAGTCCCTGCCACGTTGGAGTGGGAAGAAATGCGATTGCGTACAAACACGTGGGAAGCAAGTTGAAGTACATGCGGTATCCATGCAGAATTTAACATTCCCGAATAAGTTTTCTTTGAAATTTATCAAAAAATAATAAAATGTTACATCAACAAAGGTTCCTAGTATCTAAATCCTCTAAACACAAGCAAAGAATCCTTCTATAACCTCACCATTGAAATGGAATTTGTAAGAGGAAGAAGTAGAGGGGTTGAGGTTTCCATACTTTCGTTTTTGTTCGAAACATTCAAACACAATAGAATACTAATAATGTCTTGAATAGAATAGTAATAACGTCTGTTACATCAACAAAGGTTCTTGGACAAAAAAAATTAGCATACAATAGGACACAGAAAATCTAGCATTTGAATTAGTTTTCTTTGAAAGAAAGGTTCAAACACTCGTCGAAATAAAAATATTTTGTGACATAATGTTTGTTACATAGAATATGACACTTTTCTTTGAAACAAAGGTTCATGGACATAAAAAAATTGAAATTGATAAAAAAATTAATAATGTCTGTTACATCAAATAGTAATAATGTCTTGCAACAAAGGCATTCCCGAATTAGTTTTCTTTGAAATTTATCAAAAAATGATAATGTCTGTTACATATTTCTGGAAATTTAAATGTGTTTTTCATATAGATTTGGATTGGGGTTCCCACGGACCATAAAAAGAAATAAGTACAAGAATTAGGAATGTCGAAAGAAGAAGTGCGTGATGGTAGAGAGGAAGACATGAAAAGAAGAAATTGGAAGTTATGAGTATTTGGTTATAGTTTTTTATTTAAAGAGGTATAATAAATGAATTGATAAAGAAAACAAGATGACAGTATATACTTACTGTGAAGACGATACGTTTTTGTTGTTTTCATCGATGGTCAGTGGAAATATTTCAACCTGTTGTTGCCCTTCCTGGATGAGGTTGTCCATTCTTCATTGGAACCATTCTTCAATGTAGCTTCTCATGGGGGCCATGTTGATTTCATCGCGGATTTCTATGTCGTAAAGGTCATTTTCTAATGTCCTTAGATCCATTGAAATACTATGTAGACTTTGTTCAATTTGTTCATTGTATGTTGAATAGTCCAATACCCAGTGCTCGAGCTCATCTACACGATGTTAAACTATGCTGTAAAACTTTTCAAAAGACAACTCCTTTAAAATATCAAGTTGTTCATCAAAGGCTTCTTTGGTCATTCAAAAGGATTTGAGAATTAAGTTTGGGTCTTGAACCTCATTGGTACTTCCATCTAAGTCTATTTGGATCAGGTTTGTGAATAATTCTTCCTTTTCTAATATGGCTTGTTTACATAATTCGACAATGAGCTCCAGGTTCTTAACTTTCTTTTTCCAGCATGCTTTTACTTTCTTGGTCCACTTTGGAGAGGGGAGATTCTCTTGTCTTCTTTTCAGTTCCGAGGTGTTGATGGCATGGTTGGAAAAATGGGTCAGCACCTGTTCACAAAAACATTGATCATTTTTTAAATTCGTCTGCATATGTTTGAGCAAATCATTTTCCATGTTTCGGAAGGAAACTATATTTTGTGATGTTTCCCAAGATTCAGTAACTAACTGCATTCTTTTCTTGATGTTATTCTCTACAAGGGATCTAGACGATGCAAGGAGGGTAGAGGATACTTTCATCTTGGCTGTAGTGGTAGTAGGCACGTTTTTTGCTAAAGGGATGACAAATTCTGGGGTAGCAATGAAAGCTTCCTCAAATTCGTTGAGGCGGTCTTTCAGTCTGGCATTTTTCACTTCAATTCCTCCAATGGAATCATCAAGAGCATCACCGGTTACGCGGTGAAATAGGGAGATTTGGGACAACCACATTTTTCTAAAGTTAATCTCCATGCAATATTTTCCTTTTTTATTTGTTACATCTCTCTTTTCAATGACCATATTTTTAGATTGGTTGTCAAAAATAGTTCTCTGGAATACGAAGGATTCATCTTCGTCAAAAATTTCAATCTCAGCTATTTCCATTGCGGACGAACCAAATTTGTACATGTGCTTAGTTTCAATTTCAAGTTGCAACTGTTCACTTTCAATTTTGGGTTCGTCTGCTTGCCTTGCATTGTTTTTTCTCTTCTTCGTCAGTGGAATTTTATGAGAACTATCAATTTTTATGCGAGGAGAGTTCTTATCTCCTCCTCCATTTGAATATTTCTGAGTTTCTTTCTTACTGGGGTGGGTCGTTGAAGCGATGCTCCATGATGTCATGCTCTTGGGAGTGCTAGCAGGGGACTAGGCACTCTTCTCACCAGATACTTTTCCTTGTTGTTTGTACAATTCATTCGTGCTTTGCAATGTCTCTACATCACAATCTCCAGAAGTAGGATTGTTGTCATCATTGTCCCTATATTCGGTCAAGTGTCTATGGATAAAATAGCTGCTAAAGCCAACTGCCAGTAAATGTTCTCAAAAAATGCCATTAGGTTCGAACCCTTTTATCCTTTCAACATATGTTAGGTTCAATTTATTGAAATGGCCGACAAATTCGTCAATTTTGTTGACGTGTCTACACACGAAGTCCCCAACTTTTTAGGGTAGAGGAATGAACTATTTTTTTTCTTGTCATGGAAAAAATGCAACTAGTGGTTGTATTGCCTTGTAATTTCTGCAACAAACATCTTGTCTGTGATGTGGCATGGAAGGAAAGCATGGTTTCCCTTGGAGCCAAAGACCATTGGTACACTGTGATTTTCCTTTTGTTCAAGTGTGCCCTTTCTGTTCAAAAACTTGGTTTCCTAGCCAGACATTCGCAGAGCATCCTTCCCTAACAATAAATCTTTGAAAACTGAGACAAAGTCATTAAAAACTTCATAAAAACAATGGGAGGCCTTGTGACTCCACAGGGCCTAGTACCAGAATGTTACTGGGTCGAATCCACAGTCTATTTTCTTGGAAAGAGGCAGTTTTGGAAACAAACAACAATGTACTATTGCGAAAATCAAGTAGGATGACATATAAAATTTATTCGATTCTTTGAATTGTGACAATTGGGAACATATCTCAATGGAAATTAGCTTCCCCCAATTGAAAATGAATTGTTCCTTGACCGTGAAGTAAAAAATATAAATAATTATATGGAAAATGCTTGTCGTTGATGGCTGTCCCGTTATTCTTTTAAACAACCAAGCAATTTCCCAGAATGGATTTATAAAGGAACTTACTTGCAACTTTGTGATATCTTCAGGAACTGTTGTCGGGCTTCGAGGAACTCAGCTAAGATGTCCAACCCGTTATCATGTTTTTGTAGGAACTACTTGTAGACTTGTCCTCTAAAGTTCAATGTTGGCTTCGACAATTTTAACATCTTGCAAAAGACCTGAGGTGACAACGAAATAGGAGAATGGTCGCACGGTGGAATAATTCTTTGGCTTGGAATATATTTTTCAGTGCACCAAGAGACCACCTCCTTATAGTAAAAAACCTCAGGTACGCAGCCTGCACGAGTGATTCCATAGGTCCAAATAACTTTGTTCTGGGCAGAACAGGATGAATAAAGTACACCCTGGACCACTGGAAGTTATGGTCCTGATGTCCGAAGATATTTACTGTATCTCCCCAAAACTATTGTTGTCCTGTTGCCATAAGTTTACAAGAACGTTTGTTTGCTCCAGACGATGAATGAAATGAAAAGTTGGAAGGGATAATATAACACTGCGCAAATCTTGGTTCAATGTGTGTGAATGGTAGATCTCCTAGAGACTTTCGCTCATTAATGATAATTTCGACGGTTGTTGCATGATGCATTGTTAACATCAAACACTAGTAATTGCATACACAGAAATGAGAACATGGTGGATACGAAAATGAGCGATAAAAAATTGTAGATTTCTTGAACGGGCCAATGCGACAACCCGTCTTTGAGATGAACAATCGAAAGGGACAACATAACTCTCCACAGATCTTGGTTTAATGCGTAATAATGGGAGATATCCTTGAGCGTTTCGCTCATTAATGACAATGTTGACGGTTCCTGCATGGTCAACTGTTAGTATGAAAGGTTTTTAATTGGATACTAATAAAGAAGTACAAAGGGGATGGGAAAAAGCAGTGTCAAAATAAGGTTACAAGGTACAACTGTTCGAGGTGAGGGCGTGAGGGTCAAATTGTATGTCTCGAAACTTTTTGAGTGAAATACGTGTAACATCGAAGAGGATATGATAGGATAGTTCAGAGGGAAATTTGTATATCACTAGTAAGAGCATAACTAATGTATATTAGGAAGGACAAGAAGTTAGTGGGTATGGAAGGCAACGACAAATATTTTGAAACATTTGTGAGCCATGGTAGAGTGAAGCTTGCGAGTTCGAGGAATCTGTGGTGGAATTGTAAATCACGAAAGTTTTGAGTGCACAATGTATATCACAGAACGAGAAGCAACAGAGTTCAAAAGCACCAACCCGACAATTGCAGCCATAAAATTGGCTAAGTATTGAAAGGAACAGTGGTCGGTTGGATTCGTCATGTGAGGATATAGATGGAGATGAGGATATGTCAGCCCGCCAATGCTGGAACCTGCAATCATAGAAAGGTGACCAAGTATATAACCAGAAAGTGATAATACATGGGAAGAAGAAAAGGGAAAAAGGGCTAAGGAGTCCACGGTGGAATTGTAAATCATGGAAATTTTGAGTGCAATATGTATATCATAGAACAAGAAGTAGCAGAGTTTGAATGCGCCAACCCAAAACAGTGACTAAGAATTGGATATTTCGTGAACTTGTCAACACGAGGATCCAAAATAAACTGACAATGTCTCCCCAGAAGACGTGATGCCCCGATGGTCAAATTGTATCACTCGAAACATTTGAATGCATAATATGTAACATGGAAGAGGGGACAATGTCAAAAATCGGTAGTCAATTTGTATATTGTGGAGGGCCAGATGCCAACTGTTTCGTACCAGTGTGTGCAGTTGTCACTAGTAAGAGCATAACGAATGTATATTAGGAAGGACAAGAAGTTAGTGGGGATGGAAGGCAACGACATATACTTTGAAACATTTGTAGATCACAGAAGTTTTGAGTGCAAGATGTATATAACGGAACAAGAAGCAGCAGAGTTCGCAAGCACCAACCCGACAACCGCGGACATAAAATTGGTTGAGTATAGAAAGCAACAATGGTCGGTCAGATTCCTCATGTGAGGATATAGATGGAGATAAAGATATGTCAGTCCGCCAACACTGGAACCCACGATCATAGAAATGCGACTAAGTATATAACCAGAAAGCGATAATACACGGGAAGAAGAAAAGGGAAAAAGGGCTAAGGAGTCCACGGTGGAATTGCAGATCATAGAAATTTTGAGTACAATATGTATATCACAGAACAATACGCAGCAAAGTTCGAAAGTGCCAACCTGAAACAATGACTAAGAATTGGAGATTTCGTGAATGCATCAACACGAAGATCCAAAATAGGGCAACAAGGTCTCCCCAGAAGACGTGAGGCCCTGACGGTCAAATTGTATTGCTTGGAACATTTGAATGCATAATCTATAACATGGAAGAGGGGACGATGTCGGAACCCGATAGCCAATTTTCATATTGCGGAGGGCTGGATGCCAACTGTTTCCTACCAGTGTGTTCAGTTGTCACTAGTAAGAGAATAACTATTGTATATTAGGAAGGACATGAAGTTAGTGGGGATCGAAGGAAACGACAAATACTTTGAAACATTTTTGAATCATGGTAGAGTGAATCTTGCGAGTTCGAGGAGTCCGTGGTGAAATTGTAGATGATGAAAGTTTTTGGTGCAATATGTATATCACGGAACTAGAAGCAGCAGAGTTCGAAAGCGCCAACCCGGCAACTGCGACCATAAAATTGGCTAAGTATGGAAAGGAACAACGATCGGTCAGATTCATCATGTGAGGATATAGATGCAAATGAAGATATGTCAGCCCGCCAACGTTGGAACCCACGATCATAGAAATACGACTAAGCATATAAATAATACACGGGAATAAGAAAAGGGAAAAAGGGTTGAGTGCATGGTGGAATTGTAGATCACAAAAAATTTGAGTGCAAGATGTATATCACAGAACAAGAACCAGCAGATTTTGAAAGTGCCAACCTGAAACAGTGACCAAGAATTGGACATTTCATGAACCCGTCAACACGAGGATCCAAAATAGGCTGACAAGGTCTCTCCAAAAGACGTGAGGCACTGACGTTCAAATTGTATCGCTCGGAACATTTGAATGCATAATGTGTAATATGGAAGAGGGGAAAATGTCCAAATCTGGTAGTCAATTTGTATATTGCAGAGGGTCTAATGCCAACTGTTTCATACCAGTGTGTCCAGTTGTCACTAGTAAGAGCGTAACTAATGTATATTAGGAAGGACATGAAGTTGGTGGGGATGGAAGGAAACAACACATACTTTTAAGCATTTGTGAGTTGTGGTAGAGTGAAGCTTACGAGTTCAAGGATTTCACAGTGAAATTGTAGATCAAAAAAGTTTTGAGTGCACGATGTATATTACAAAACAAGAAGCAACAGAGTTCGAAAGTGCCAACCCAACAAAGGCGACCATAAAATTGGATAAGTATGGAAAGGAACAATGGTCAGTCGTATTCGTCATGTGAGGATATAGACGGAGATGGGGATATGTCAACCTGCCAACGCTGGAATCCGTAATCGTAGAAAGGCCACTAAGTAAATAAACAGAAAGAAAGGAATTGTAGATCACAAAATTTTTGAGTGCAAGGTGTATATCACATAATAAGAAGCAATAGAGTTCGAAAGCACCAACCTGACAACTACGGCCATAAAATTGGCTAAGTATGGAAAGGAACAATGGTTGGTCAGATTCATCATGTGAAGATATAGATGGAGATGAAGATATGTTATCCCTCCAACACTGGAACCTGCGATCATAGAAAGGTGACTAAGCATATAACCAGAAAGCGATAATACAGGAGAAGAAGAAAAGGGAAAAAGGGCTAAGTACACGGTGGAATTGTAGATCATGGAAATTTTGAGTGCAAGATGTATATCACAGAAGAAGAACCTACAGATTTTAAAAGCGCCAACCTGAAACAGTGACCAAGAATTGGACATTTCGTGAACCTATCAACACGAGGATCCAAAATAGGTTGACAAGGTCTCTCCAGAAGACGTGAGGCACCAGCATTCAAATTGTATCGCTTGGAACATTTGAATGCATAATGTGTAACATGGAAGAGGGGATGATTTTAGAATCCGGTAGTCAATTTGTATATTGCAGAGGGTCTGATGCCAACTGTTTTGTACCAGTGTGTCCAGTTGTCACTAGTAAGAGCATAACTAATGTATATTAGGAAGGAAAGGAAGTTAGTGGGGATGGAAGGTAGTGACACATACTTTGAATCATTTGTGAGCCATGGTAGAGTGAAGCTTGCGATTTCGAGGATTTCGCAGTGGAATTGTAAATCATGGAATTTTTGAGTGCACAATGTATATTACGGAACAAGAAACATCAGAGTTCGAAAGCGCCAACCCGAAAAATGCGGCCATAAAATTGGCTAAGTATGGAAAGTAACAACGGCCTGTCAGATTCATCATGTGAGGATATAGATGAAGATGGAGATATGTTAGCCAACCAACGCTGGAAGCCACAATCATAGAAATGTCACTAAGTAAATAACAAGAAAGCGAGGAATTGTAGATCATAGAAATTTTGAGTGCAAGGTGTATATCACGGAACAAGAAGCAACAGAGTTCGAAAGCACCAACCCGACAACTGTGAGCATAAAATTGGCTAAGTATGGAAAGGAACATCGGTCGATCGGATTTGTCATGTGAGGATATAGATGGAGATGAAGATATGTCATCCTTCCAACGCTGGAACCCACGATTATAGAAAGGTGACTAAGTATATAACTAGAAAGCGATAATACAAAGGAAGAAGACAAGGGAAAAAGGGCTAAGTATCTCACAGAAGAACATCTATTGTTCGTTTATTAGTGAAAATCCTTTCAAACCCCTGGTGAATTCTCACTAGTAAAGGCATAAATTACATATCACGAAATTTCTTTGGGTGCAATATGTATATGTCGGAACATGGGACATAAGTGTCGGATACTGCGAACAAGGGACATAAGTGATGGATACCGCAAATCACGGAACAAAAAGAAACAGAGTTTGAAAGCGCCAACCTGACAATCGCGGGCATAAAATTGGCTAAGTATGGAAATGGACAACGGTCGGTCGGATTCGTCATGTGAGGATATAGATGGAGATGAAGATATGTCATCCCACCAACGTTGGAACTTGTGATTATAGAAAGGAGACTAAGTATATAACGAGAAAGTGATAATACACGGGAAGAAGACAAGGGAAAAAGGGTTAAGTATCTCGCACAAGAACATTTACTGTTTGCTTATTAATGCAAATCCTTTCGAACCCTTGGTGAGTTCTCACTAGTAAAGGCATAAATTGCAGATCACAAAAGTTATTTGGATGCAAGATGTATATGATGAA
>ML850296.1:19961-44392 GCA_009831015.1 Picea engelmannii
GAGGATCCAAAATAGGGTGACAAGGTTTCCACAGAAGACGCGAGGCCCTGACCACCAAATTGTATAGTTCAGAAAATTTGAAAGCATAATTTGTAACATGGAAGAGGGGACGATGTCGAAGTCCGGTAGTCAATTTGTATATGGCAGAGGAGAAGGTGCCAGTTCTTTCATACCAGTCTGTCCAATTGTCACTAGTAAGAGCATAGTTAATCTATATTAGGAAGGACGCGAAGTTTGTGGGGATGGAAGGAAACGACAGATACTTTGAACGAAGTTAATGTATATGAGGAACCCGCGGTGGAATTATAGATCATGGATGTTTTGAGTGCAAGATGCATATCACGAAACAATAAACAACCGAGTTCGTGAGTGCCAACCCGACAACTACGGCCATAAAATTGGATAAGTATGGAAATGAACAACGATCGGTCATATTTTTCATGTGAGGATATAGATGGAGATGAATACGTTAGCCCGCCAACCCTGGAACCAGATATCATAGAAAGGAGACTAAGTATATATCCAAAAAGCGATAACAGATGGGAAAAAGAAAAGGCGAGTTCGTATGCGCCAAACTGGCAACCGCGACCATAAAATTGACTAAGTATGGAAAGGAACAACGTTCGATCGGATTTGTCATGTGAGGATATAGATGGAGATGAATATATGTCAGCCCGCCAACCCTGCAACCCGCGATCATAAAACATCGACTAAGTATATAACCAGGAAGCGATAATGGATAGGAAAAAGAAAAGGGGAAAAGGGCTCAATATCTAATAGAAGAGAATCCATTTTTCTGTTTATTAATGCCAATGTTTTCAAACCCCTGTTGGGTTCTCACTAGTGAAAGAATAAACTGCATATCACAAAAGTTCTTTAGCTACAAGATGTATATGAATGAACAAGGGACATAGGTGTTGGAGACCGCAAACCCAGGACCTGGTGACCAGATAATTGGCTAAGTATTGGCCAAGAGAAAGTTTTGATATTTATTTCAATAGTATTCATACTAATATATATTAATGGATTATTTCTGTTTCAAATGCAAATCATCTCCCAATTTGTAGGATGCTGTTCGGTTCGCAAATTTCGTTGAAACCACAAAAGTTTTGACTACAAGATGTATATAACACAACAATAAGCAACAGAGTTCAAAAGCGCCAACCCGACAACCGCGGTCATAAAATTGGCTAAGTATGGAAAGGAACAATGGTTGGTCGGTTTCATCTTGTGAGGATATAGATGGAGATGAAGATATGTCAGCCCACTAACCCTGGAACCCGCGATCATAGAAAGGAGGCTAATTATATAACCAAAAAGTGATAATAGATGGGAATCAGAAAAGGGGAAAAGGGCTAAGTATCTCATAGAAGAAAATCTATTGTTCCTTTATTAATGCCAAGCTTTTCAAACCCCTCGTGAGTTATCACTAGTTAAAGCACAAATTGTAGATCATGAAAATTATTTGGATGCAAGATGTTTATGACAGAGCATGGGACATAGTTGTTGAATACTGCAAACCCGAGACCCGGTGGTAGATAATTGCCTAAGTTTTGGCTAAGAGGAAGTTTTTATATTTATTCCAATAGTACTCATATTAGTATATATGCATGGATATTATCAAATAGAAGAAGCTGCAATATATGCAAGATATCGAATAGGAACATGGCGTCAACACTTGAGTTTCCTTGTTGTAAGTCATTAATTCATTCTATTTACGGAACCCAAAGAATGAAACCAGGACGGGTCCTCCAATTTATTTCTTTAAGTATAGGGCCGATGCCACATAAGTATGGCCTATGACAAATTATTCTTCCATGTAAAATGTAAGAAATGAATAGAGTAGACTTTATTTAAATTGAAGTACTGAGCAGCAGAAAGAAAATATCGTCGTCCATGTTTAACGACACACAAGAAAAAAGGTACAAAATAAAATGAAAAGCAATACCAGAGATTGGAAAACACCATTAAAAAAAAAAAAAAACGCAAATACTCTATATTCAAATAAGATGGGTGTTATCACTAAAATTTCGCCCGCACATGGCGACAAGAAATCCGCATCGTCAAAACATCAATGAAGTCATTCATGGCACTGAATTAATTTCACAGCATTCCAGAAGGGTAAAAAACTTTACAAAGTAACCAAAAATTGAAGGGCGCTTTATAGTAGTTTAGTGCGCACGCACATGCACAGGACAAGAACGTGCTATGCGCGCATGCGCGCTCGACGCACGGCTGTCAGCGCAAAAACCCGCGCACCTGCTAAGACGACGCATTTATTGAATTAGCCAGCCTCCCAACGACTTACGAACCAACTCCCAATCTTATTTGACTCCCAAATCCGAGATGAATCCACAGGGTAGGCGGGTTAATGAACTAATGAAGCCCTAAAGAGCCTCTTTTCACACTTTGAAGAGGTTACATAATCGCCCAGTGATCTGCTATAAAAAGCCATGAAGGAACATTGTTTTTGCAAGGAATTCCAGGTATTGTTATGCTGCTAAGATTGTCAAGGTATCATTCTTTGACGATAACACATCGACAACATTTCATAGAGCCATTCGCCTCTCCATTGAGCGGATGTGCTGGGAGTTCTTTCACTATCAGTCTTATTTCTTCGGATTGTAAGGAAAGCAAGTTTGTGAGGGACTCAAGAGCCTTCCTTTGGGGGAAGAAGGAACCACAGTTCCCTTCCTTCATCGTGCTCTGATTTCATCAATAGACCAGCTCAAAACCATTGTTGATATCAGTGTCTTTTTTGTGTTTATTGTTTCTTTATCCGTATGTTCACAATTTAGCTTGTTTTTGTTTAATTCTTGCTTGTAGTTTGTTTTGTTTCCTCTAACCCTTTCTTCCACAGCTGTCATGCTCTGCAAGACCCAACAGGGCATGTAAGCACCCTCGATTTGCTCACCAGGTGACGAATTGGGTGCAAACATAATGGTGACTCCACTGGGGAGATAGGTATCAATTCCTCCCTCATTTGGGTTTATTCTGCTTTCCTTTTGGTTTTATTAACTTGCAGGGACACAAACCGGCCTCCGTCGACCTGCTAACTAGTCAATTCGCAGGAGAATTGAGAGAAATCCATCCGCATTTTCTTTCTCGGTCACTTGTCACAGGCGCGCGGGTATTCCACTCCACAGACGCGCATCTTGAGCGCAAGCGCCTGCGCAACGTTCTCTCTGCGCGCATGCGCTTTAGTTCTCAATAATGTCAGCGCGTATGCACCATATGCGCCTCTTTCTACACTGGAGGTCACACATATGAACTAAATTTCACATTGTAAGGTTTTTTGATGTGGGGAAAGTCATTTTCCTTCTCAAGAATGATGTTATGCATGCTCTAAATACTGCACCACTTAGACCCCTCAACTTATAAAGGGGATAGTCAAACAAACATAAGCACTTAGGTGGATAAAAATCGTTTTCCCTTATTTACTTTTTTCCACATGGATGGCTTGCTTTGATTTATAATCTAAGGAACACATCAATTTTAATCACATCTAAATCACATTTTGGGACTCGTAGTTGGAGTAACAATCTTTGAGTATGCTCTTCTCTTGTGCAATCAAGCGATCTTGAGAATCAGAAAGAGATTGTGAAAACAATCTCATCTCCCTTAACAAAATTTCAAAACTTTTAGGAGAGGACAACGACCCTTTCAAGACCCCTCTTAGCTTCATTTTTTCAAACACATTCTTGTAATGGGCCCATACATGCCCACATGTCAACAAAGCTAGAATAGTGTTTTGAATTTCTGCTTTCTTAGATCAAAAAACTAGGAGAGTTTAAAGTTTTGTAACGGGCCCACACATGCCCACATGTTCAATCTAGGATAGTTTCACGCTTTTTCTAGATTAACTCACACATAGGGAGTTGAAGGATGGTAATGGACCACATGTCCACATGCTAGTTTCCTAGGGCTTTTAAAATTCCGCAAGGTTGTACCAATGACATCTAGATAAATAGGTAAATCACACTCTTGTATGGACCAAGCGAAGTCCACATGCAGCAAGGTGACATCTAAATAACTAAAACTTAGTACACTTTCACTCACACACAAAAGTCACTTCTTCACTCACATAACCTCTTCTCAAAACATGGAGGTCTAAGTAGGTTTCCTCCAAAGGGATTCTGAAAACACCCCATCTTTTCTTGATAGGACTATCCACTCCCACTTTTAATCAAACGAGGTTGGTTCTCACCCCCAGCCTCACAAAACAACTTCATCTAAAATCTTTCTAAAAACTCACTAAGTTTTCCTCCACAGGAGGTGCCAAAAGAAAATTTTAGTCTAGGTAGGATTTCGGGGGTAGGCATCCAAAAAACCCCCCGTTATCTGGTTCTCACATTTTCAAACATAGAAGTTGACAAATAGGGAACTTTAAAAATCCTCCAAGTCCAGTGTTCCAATCACCATAAGGCAGGGAGATACCCGTGAAGGGTCGAAGGCCGAGGTCCAATTGTTCTGTGCGTCCCCACTTGAGGCACCCACCTCTTGGATGGGATCTAGCCCGTGACCCATTTCTTAGGCCGAAAATCTAAATGTCGCACTTGGACCAAGGTACCTAGTGACCAACTTTAGGACATCTACCTAGGTGGCGATTGTGGGCTGCAATCACACCTTGATTGGATTTTGTGTGGCTATTGGGAAGTATCGCCAACTCTTTCGGGATATTTCCCCCTCTACCCCTCATTATAACTAGTTATTTCATCCTTCACTAGTGTCTCTTCTGGTGACTTCAGACCCCACTGTTGAGTACTATTGGAAGGTCCATTACTTTTGAGAGGAAGGACGTTACGTATTTTAGGACACGAGCATTTGCTTTCATTTTGATTCCCACGTGGACAAAACCCTCTGACCCACATATATGCTTCTTTTTCATTTATGTATGATGCACATCTGATTACAGTTTGACTTTGAGATATATATTGTGTAGATAGTTACAACAAATACTCTTGTTTCTTTATTCCTCTCACCAATTTGTGCACACATCCACACAACTAGTCTGACATCATAGGGGAACCATAGAACCTCTGTCGTTCACGACGCTTGCTTAACCTTCCTCCTATCTTAGGGGGAGTATCTGGTCGTACCCGCTCATCGGTACCTCCTTCACACACTCCTGCGAGTGCTACCATCTTGGGATCAACTTTGCTTGGTTCTACATTACTTGGGTCAACTTCCCAAGGTCATCTGTCCACTCGCTCTCCTTTACACGGAAGCGGGAGACCTACTTCCCCTCAAGGAAGGAGCACCAACCCACCTAGTCCCCATCAAGGGTCAGGTTCACAACACAACATGGCTGGAGCTAACCCTCCCCCACCACTACAGATGCCATACTTGGCCTCTCTCAACATACCGGATCTCACCAAACTCACGAATGATCCCATATTGCATGACGCCACATGGCCTGCAATGCCCACCAAACTTCCTTTAGACATACCAAAGTTTGAAGGAAAGGCAGGGGATGACCCCGCCAACCATGTCACGACCTTTCATCTATGGTGTTCTTCCAATAGCATCATGGACGATTCCGTCAGACTGCGATTATTTCAACGCACACTTACCGACCCATCAGCCAAATGGTATGTCGAAGAAAAATCAGGGTCCCATATGACTTTTGAATCATTAGCCAAAGCCTTCCTGAACTTTTTTGAATTACCCATCCGCCATGACAATGGTCTAGAACTACTGTCTAACTTCAAACAGACCTCAGCCACCCACATCGCTGACCACATTCATGAGTGGCGTAGGCGACATAGTTTGTGTAAAGCAGAAACCACCAAACAATAGTGCCTTGACTGGTTTCTTAGATCACTTGTCTCTCTACTTGGTAAAGACATTGCTTCCACCTTCCCTCAATCTGAAGATGAAGCCATTAGTAAGGCCCAACAATATGACTTCATTTACGCACAATCAGGATACTTATACATAGTAATTCATGATCTTCCCAAACCTACGCCATTTGGCCAAGACAAACCTAGGATGTCTCATTCAGCAGGCGGACTAATAGGTGCCACCACACACCATGGTCCACAACCCCAACCACCACCGATGTATGGAACATCTCAGTACCCGCCGGTATATGGGGGCACTCCTTATTACCCCCCACCCACTTATCAACAACCATACCCTGTTGCTATACCTCCACCCATCAGTGGACCACCACCGACACCTCCCATACATCCACCTATTCCCACAAGCAGGGGTACTCCCTCAACATCAGCTTATAGTACTAGTGAAAGCACTGCGCCTCCCTATGTGCCTTGTGGATCGGTACCACCGCAAAATCCATACTTCCCCTTTCCTGGTCCTCCACAACCCATGTCTCCCCCACATCCACATGCGGGGGTAAATTTTGTTCAACGTTCCGCTACTCAACAATACCAGAATTTTGAACACTTGAATACAGCCAAACCAACTCATCCATCAAACAATACCAGGAAGAAAGGAAAGAATAGGAATAACAACAATCCTGGTCAAGGCGGGAATCATCCCCCACAACACCAACCCCCTGGGGGCAACCAGAAACAAGGGAGCCAAAACCCCCAAGGGGGCAATAACAACAAACGACAAGGGCGAAATAATGTTAAAACCATCCACCCTTGTGCCCTTTGTGGTGAGTTCGGTCATTACACTCACCATTGCCCCCAGATCGCTGATTTCAAACGGTTGAAAGACTCATGTAGTCTTCCCCCTACCCCTGCACAAATTGCCCCTCAACATGCACCACAACAATATGTGCAACAAGCCCCTCCCGCCATACTGCAAAATCCTATTCCATATCAAGGTGTGATAAATACCCAACAGAATGCATAGCGTCCCCCACCTCAGGTGGGACAATACCATAACCCTAACAATCCAGCAGAGTGTACCATTCTCCTCACCAGTGAGGAAGAAATCCTTCTGCAAACATGAAATCATCAGTATCCAGCTGAGTCTACTCCTATCGCTCCAGAGACAAACCCTACACCGATGAGACCCCCATTGGTGATCCCTCGCCCTTCCGCCGAACCACCACTACGCATCCCTCGCATCCCCTTGCGCCGGAATGTCCACAACCCACAGGCTAGGGAAGCTCATAATTATAGCTTGGTGGATGACTTAGAACAATCCCTGACTGCCATGTCAGTCTTGGAAGTCCTCCAAAATTGTCCTACACAACGGAAATCTCTAATTTCCGCCTTAGGAGCAGTCGACCCAGCTGATACTCGACTCATCACCTTTGACCTTGATAGCTGCGAACCTTGTCTTCCTGCCTTGGTCGCTATTCAAATACCAGTAAAAATATGAAACATCACCGTCCATCAGTGTATCATCGATGAGGGTGCATCTACATGCATCATTTCCAAAACAGTATGGCAGAAACTTGGTTCCCCAGAACTCATACCCTCCGCCATTACATTACGAGCTTATGACGGACGACCATCATCTCCCGAAGGGCTCTTTCAAAATGTCCCCATTGAACTTGGAGGAAAAACCATTCTCATTGATATCGAAGTTATCGACGCCCCACTCGATTACAATATCTTATTCGGATGTAGCTACATGTATGCTATGAAGGCAGTGGCATCTTCTTTCTTTCGAACAATCATGTTCCCCCACAACGGAAAGATTGTGACCATCGACCAAGTCTCACATTATGAGCCAAACCCATCTGCCAATCTCAATAACATTCTTCCTCTCAGCCACACCAACCACGACACATACCCACTCGTAGAGATGGGTCCTGGAATTTTCAAAGATCCATCCTTATTAGGGACATACCATGGAGCACCTCCACTCCTTCCCCCTAATCAAGTATGCATCATCACATCTAAAAAAACTCACACGGTGGATACCCATCCTCCTCAGGAGGCTTCAGCCATTCCTGACGAATCAACAGTCCCAGCACCACTCCCATAGGAGCCTCCTGCGAATTCGTCGACCCCTGCAGTCCATGAATCCACACCCCCTCAGGGACCTAGTCCCATTTGGGAGACAGTTCCCCGACCCCTCACTCAAATTCCCTTATTTTTCCCACCACCCGGTGTAGAAGATTTCCAGGTAGCCGCAACACTCACACTACCCAATATGGTGTTAGCAATCCCAGTGTGGTATTTACATCCACCTGAGATGGTCCCTCGCCCATAGGAAGGCCTCCCCATGGCGATTCCTGTCCTCACCCCCACCATCCCCACTACCCCCATACTCCCTACCCCCCCCGCTACAGCTGGGGGCAGGAGAAAGAAGAAGGAGCCCGCAGCTCCACTTCCTCCATGCATTCCACCACCTTGCGCATTATGTGAGAAAGAGGGCCACCAAACCAACAACTGCCCATCCCTACCTGAATTACGGAATTTGATTCCTCCCAATCCCACTCCACCAACACCCATCACTACTGCAAGTACCACTACCACCAACCCTTCCAGTAGTAAAGGGTTGATGACTAAATTTGCGTGTGCTATATGTTCAGAATATGGCCATTACAATCACCATTGCCCAACACTGCCACGTTTTCGGCAGTACGCCAGAACTTCTAGAACAACCCACGCCCCACCACGTCCTCTTCAAACATCACTGACATTTGTTATGTCACTACTTTAGTTAATGAACATATGAGATGCCCTTGCTCTCTCTGCGATTCACTAGCCCATTTTACATACCAATGTCCTATGATACTTTCCTACAAGCAACGTCAAGTGGCCTTGCGTCACCAACCCACCGAGGTGATAATTGACATTACTTCACCACTCGAGGATCGTCATGTCATTTCTCCAGAGCCCGAGACACTCCCATCACCTCCATGGTTCTTACATGACGTCGCTGAGGATCTACCCCGCAACCCCCCCAACTCTCTTGTTCATACGACGACCCTCCACCCGACCACCATGGGTACCCCTCAGTACTTTAACATATGGTTCATGTTGAGCGAACCCTCACCCTCTGCTTGTACGCCTCCCCTTGCTTCTCCAGTAGGGGGCAATCACACTAGCACTGAGATCACTCATCACGACCACTTATATTCCCATCATTTCCAAAACAACGAGGAAATACTGGAAGAGCTACATAGCCCAGACTCTCCCTGGGATGCACTACATCATCGTGCACTATTCCTCCCATAGGAAGCCCTCATGCCTCCTAGTCAAAACCCCGTGTATGCGATCGAAACCAAAGATTTTATCCCATATGGACCTATTGATTGGTTCAAAAATCCCATTCCTGCCCCTGATGCATTCAAAGAAGGCAACATGGATAACATTTCCCCCACCATCAAAATTGACATTTCCATTAAAAATGGCGTTCTCGAAGAAATCATCATTGGAGCTGCTTGCACTCCTCAGGAAATTGCCGCATATAAATCCCTCTTCCAGGAATACCGGGACATTTTCGCCTGGTCATACACGGAGATGCCTGGCCTTGACCCATCTATTGTCGAACATCGCATCAACACCTGGCCTGACATCACACCAGTTCGCCAGAAACAGTGACTGCTACACCCTTCCAAGGCCTCGGCTATCAAAGACGAAATTGACAAATTACATACGGTTGGGTTTATTTATACCATCGCTTACACTTCGTGGGTTTCCAACCCTATACCCATCGACAAAAGACATGGCACTATCCGCATTTGCACAGACTTTCGCGATCTCAATAACGCATGTCCAAAAGACAACTTCCCAACACCTTTCATCGATAATATTATCGATGACTGCGCTGGCCACGAGGCTCTCTCCGTTATGGACGGATTCTCTGGCTATAACCAAATTCAAATCCACCCAGCTGATCAATACAAAACCACATTCATTACCCTGTGGGGTACTTTCGCATATCGTGTGATGCCTTTCGGCTTAAAAAACACCGGCGCAACCTTCCAGCGGGCGATGACATACATATTTCATGATCTGGCTGAAATCATCCTCGCCTACTTGGATGACCTCACAGCTCGCTCCAAGAAACGCACCCAACATCTTGATGATTTACAAATCATTTTTCAACGGTGTTGTCAGTATAAAATCCGCTTGAATCCTCTCAAGTGTGTATTCTGTGTCATTGCTGGGCATCTCCTCGGTTTCATCATCTCCCAAAGTGGCATTACTGTGGACCCCCTCAAAGTCAAATCCATCACCGAAATTCCACCTCCACGGAATTTACGACAACTGCAGAGTCTGCAGGGCAAAGCTAACTTCCTCAGACGCTTTGTTCCTGATTACGCCATACGCGCACATGGTTTCCTTCACTTACTATGTCACAACATCCCCTTTCATTGGGACGATTATGCCCAATAGTCATTTGACGATCTCAAAACAACACTTTCAAATGCACCTTTGATTAGTGCACCTAACTATAATCACGACTACATCCTCTACGTATCAGCATCAGCTGTATCAGTAGCCGGCGTCCTTGTCCAGCTCGGAGATGACAATCGTGAACATGTCATTTACTACGTTAGTAAGAACCTCTCAGGACCACCCTTGAAGTACAAACACAAAGATAAACTTGCTCTCGTAGTCGTCCTTGCAGTCCAGAAACTGCGCCATTACATTCTACTTCGAACCACCAATGTCATCGCAGACTCCAACCCTATGCAATACTTGCTCAGCCGTATACAAGTTAACGGAAAATTCGCTCGATTGATCATTATCCTTCAGGAGTATGACCTCGAGTTTTCAACACCTAAGAGTAAGAAGGCCCTCGTTCTCGCTGAACTTGTCACAGCTCTCCCCTCTGACACCACCAGTGCCCCCGTTAACACAGACTTTCCTGACAAACATCTCTTTTACATCACTTCCGATGACCCTTGGTATGGCGACCTTCTCGTCTACCTACGAACTCAAAAGTTTGGTCAACACCTTTCACGAGATGATCGTCGGCGTATTCGCCATCAGGCCCCCTGCTATCTACTCATCGGAGACATCCTATATTGACGGGGCGTTGACACCATTCTTCGTCATTTTCTGACTATTGATGAAGCTGACAGAGTCTTAAACGACTGCCACAGTGGTGCATGTGGGGGCCACCTTTCGGGTATCTCCACGGCTCAGAAAATTATCCGAGTCGGTTACTTTTGGCCTACATTGTGTCACGATTGCATTCACATCATGAAACGATGCAAGCAATGTTAGCTCTATGCCAACAAAGCTCGCGCTCCCCCCGCTCTTCTTCACCCCGTCATTACGGTCGGCCCCTTTTGTAAATGGGGCATCGACTTTATGACTTGTAATCCTCCCTCCAACAATGGTCATAAATACATTGTTGTCGCAGTTGATTACTTCACCAAATGGGCCGAAGCTATGCCCGCTTTCAACAACACTGCTGACACTGCAACACGTTTCTTCTTTAACCACGTCATATCCCGTTTTGGCATACCACTCCAACTCATTTTCGACCATGGGAAACACTTTGAGAATGAGATCTTCGTCGAACTCTCTTCTCGGTTAGGCTTCTCTCACGAGTTCGCCTCACCATATTATCCTCAATCAAATGGATAGGTCAAAGCAGTGAACAAAGTCCTCAAGACCATGTTACAACATACGGTTAATAAACATAAAACCAATTGGCATCATATGTTATTTTCCGCGCTATGGGCTTATTGAACGGCAGTAAAGACCGCTGTAGGTTTCACGCCCTTTCATTTAGTCCATGGGGTCGAGGCAACTCTTCCCATCGAGTGCGAAATTCCCACCCTACACAACGCAATTGAGATATTACCTGACACCGCTCCAATGGAGCAGCGATTGCTGAACTTGGAATCGTTGGATGAAGATCGCCGATCTTCATTACAGAACAATGAGGTAGATAAAAAATGATCCAAATATACCTTTGATCGCCATGTCAACCTTCGTTCATTCTGCAAAGGCAACCTCGTCTTGGCCTATGATATCGCTCATGACACCTTTGGCCACGGCAAATTCGAATCACTTTGGCATGGCCCTTACATCATCCAACATTGCCTCACAAAAGGTGCATACATCCTGGCCTCCCCAGAAGGCCTCTCACTCAAGGAACCCGTCAATGGGTTATACCTCAAGAAATTTTATGCTTAAAAGTAGTCACACTACTTTAGGTCATTTTCTTTTTTCTAGTGTTTTTAATCTTTTTTTCTCTCACCCCTCTCATCTAAACTACCCTTTGTGCTATTGACAGATGCTTCCTTCACCAGCTTACCACATTGGTTATGCCAATGACGCCAGCCGTTGGACACAAAATCTCGCTTCGACGGCTTGGGCTTTATATACCCCCTCACATGAAATGCTACATTCCAGCGGCATCTGTTTGGGACCAGCAACCAACAACCAAGCCGAATACACTGCGGTCATTGGCCTCCTGGCCGACGCCCAAGGCCATCATATTCGTCACCTTAGCATCTTCCTCGACTCTCAACTAGTCGTTCTCCAGCTCAACAATGTTTACCGTGTACGCGATCCATGCCTCTTTCACAAATACCTGCAAGTTAGATTATTTTCTCAGCATTTTGATTCCATTACAATTACACATATTCCAAGACAATTGAATCAAACAACAGATGAAATAGCTAACATGGTGTTAGATTGGCATATATCACATCAAGCTACACATACATAACACATCTCATACATCCTGTCACAGCATATAGATAAGATAGACATCATCATCATTATCAATAAAAAACATATGTAAACAATACCAGGATCTCAAAAAAAATGTATACTCATATATATATATCAAGGCCTATCAGGCCATTCGACTGTTTACATACAAAAAATACATATGCCCGCAGGCCAGTGCCACACCTCGGTACAAAATCGGCTCACCAGCCTATATACAATCCAAAAAGATATAGATGATACATCCATCAGGGTGCCTCTATCGCACCCCCAGCTGCTCCTCCCTCAGGAGGAGGTGGTGGCCCACCCCCACCTGCCCCAGGCGGTGGTGGTGGAACACCTGCAGGACCCTCCTGCCCCGGGGGAAGGCATCCACTAGTCATGGTGGCAAGCATAGCTGCTTGTCGCACGATCGACCTCCATGGTGGCGGTAACCCTATGCACTGCTCCAGAAACCCCTCGTCCTTGATACGGATCCACATGCCCTCAGGCACGTCCTATAACACCATCTCCAGACGACGACGTATATCATCAAAATCACCTCCGGCCGCCGCCGAAGGAGCGTGTAATGGCCCTGCACCAGGGTCATCAAATTGACGCCTCCTCGCCGGTCTCTTGGGCTCTGCTGGTGCCCCCACAACCTCATCCCGCCAACGTCTCCCTCCACGCAGCGGTCTCTCTAGCTCTCGCTGAGCCGACGCTCTCTGAAACTCCACCTCACGCCTGTGAGGTGCCAAATATTCACATGCACAAAACAACCAACACACGATCGTATCCGTATCTATCATCATACATATGAATTGGTATATCAAAAAATAACATAAACAAAACTCAAACATACCTCGGTGATCAAAAACCTCCCCAGGAGGCAGTACCATGTCTGGGTCCCCCCGGAAGTCTACCCCAGCATAGGGGTATCGAAGTATGACCTACGACATCTGCCGCCAGATCTGTGCCGCCTGCACCGTGAAGTAGTGCTCGCCTTCGCCACCACCGTGGCGAACCAAAATCTGACACCACCGCCTCAGTCGAGGCTCTCGCACCCCCGAAGCCTCTAGAAGAACCCATGGGCACAGCATCGACACCCTCTCTAGAAACCAAGCTACCAGGATAGAGACGAAAGCAAACTCCCCGCTACCTGTGGACCGACAATGGTCCAGTTACGCGATCATCCACGCGTGCAGTGTCAAACCCCAAGAAAACCGCTCACGGCCCACCACCACTCTCTCCATCACCATCAGCTGTCCACCACTGATCCGTTGGGTCGCCAGTGACCCATACACCCGAACAATCATCGCCGCTATGCAACGATGCAACAGGGCATCTCTACCGCTAATACTCACTACAGTCCCAGACATGTAGTGATCGCCTGAGCAATATCGCTCGGCGACCTCTAACAGCTGTGTACCCCTCGACAACATAGGCTCTGCTGGTAGAGGTATCCCACGGAAGGGGAGCCCAATCAAGAAATATATATCCTCCACCGCAGTGAAGGGGATCTGCTCTCCTCGCATGAGGAAGCAGTGCAGATCTGGGCTCCACATCTGGAGCAGGAACTGGAGTAAGTACTCCTATGCCCATATCAACGGGCACTCAAAAAAATTTAGCAACCCACTGGTTGCTAAAGCCACTCTAACTGTAGGCCCTGCATTGGCCACAACATCTCGCAGCTGCAACCAGTCTCGCTCGCTCCACCGCACATCCATAGTCACTGATAGCCACTTGCACACAACACAGAGTCTTATATCAGCTAATGCAACCATCCAATGCATCAAAAAGCCTCCCATTTTACCCTTCCACCTTGCCTCTTAGGTGCAGTTTTACCACCCCCAGGCGCGCACACATGTGCACCTGTTCACTCTACAGGCGCGCACGTATGCACACCTATTTTTCACACAGGCGCGTGCTAGGGCGCACCTGTCAACCCCACAGGCGTGCTCTGGTGCGCGCATGTTCACCCCACAGGCGCGCACTAGTGCGCGCTTGTCCACCTCACAGGCGCGCCCCTAGGGCGCGCCTTAAATTCTCCCCCACGCGCATCATTGCACGTGTATTCAGTGGACAAGCGTGCACGCGGGCCCACATCTTATGAAAAAACCCCTTAAACCCCCTGTACGACCCCCCGTACCTACCCTGCCCCCGAATTGGAAACCTATTTCTATGCAGGATGATCAGACCACTAACCTGATACTCGCACACCGTCGATCGGATACCCCGTGCTCCCTGAAACTCCAAATATCCTCTGCAATCTGCTCATCCAGTCACTGTAGCAGCAGGTACAAATGAGGTGGTAATGTGGGCCCTACAGCTATATATAGGCCTTTTGCCAAACTTCCACTCAACATTCCGGGAGCCCAAGGTATCCGTTTTTCAAACCGTCTTCAGCCACGGGATCAGCATCCCACCGCCTACATCACGGCTGTCCTTGGGTCACCTTTTTTTCTAGGCCCCCGGGGCACCCTTTTTTCCATATCATGGTTAGGTACGCACACACATAGTCACATTTGTCAAATACAAGCTCATATCTTTGATTCTCTTCAGATAGTGTTCACTTTGGGTATTTGGTTGTTATGTACTTTCTCATCGGTCGTCAACATCATCCCTTCAGGTATATATTCAGCACTGGTATGTAGTCTATCCCACTGTATTGCATTTACATTTCCAGTCACACCCTCTGATATTGGCCTTTAGGATCAACATTCCCAGCTCTGCAGTACCCACACCTCCATTTGCATCTTCGGTACTGTAACCCGGTAGCATTCTCACCCACATGAGTTGTCCCATTCCTAGCACCCTTTGGCACTTTTGACACTCATGTTGTTTTTCATTACCCTTTAGGGATGGGAGTCTCGATAGTCTTTCATCATATCGTGAATCAACCACATACTCTTTCTCTTCATTTTGCTAGCTTTCCCACATGGAATCCCGGATGATCTCTTCATGGTTCTATTTTTTACCTGCACCTCCGCAGGATCATGAGCCCTTCATTTCATCCACACTCAGTTTTCCCATCTGCGAATCTACCCTCATTTCACCTACCTCATACAGAAACTCACCAATGGGTCCCCCACCCTTCATCAGTTTCCCAAGACAATTCTGCCCTCCCTGGGGCACACATTTCACACTGGGGCACCCATTTCTGTATTTGTACATTTCTCCCCAAAATTATTCATTATTTATTGTACAAACACCTTTATTTTTCAGTCATTACATTTTTTGTCGTCACCATTCACGACTTACTTTCTTTTGGCCACACGCAACCCATGTCACCCTTGGTTGGAGCATTACTTATCATTTACCCTTGCCGGCATCGTCCATATCTTCAGAGTACTCCACAGGTCAGTTGCCTCTACCCTCTGAATTTGTTCATCTTGTCCCGCCTCTGGCACAACTTAGCACCGGTCTTGTCGTCCCCCTGACACTCGACCTTGTTACATGGTTGCGGCCACTGTTTCTCTCATACATCCTCCAGCCAAGGGCAGTCTTGAGTCATCCCACTCCTTGACTTTGTCCATGTACCTCTGCCACTTCCTCACCTCAGTAGATTCCACGGAGCCCTTTGCTTCTGGGAGTTGCGTCCCCCTTTTGTCGACATCAACACACTTTTCCAGAAGGGTGACGGTATCTTGATTCTCATTCTCTATTTTAATGAGAGATCTCGGATGGCACAGGGTGAAACACCATTGCTCCCTGCTGTCATTGGCCCCCATAACATTCGATGCCAACACTCTCTCATGTTATGGTGGGTCTTACTTTGCGACTATTGCAGTTATTTTTGTCATTTGCCGAAGACCTCTGAACTTGGTAGGGCCATCAATGCCCACATCAGCGTCGCTGCTTATTACCGCGATCATTGCCTATTATTCAGAGTATGTTCCTTTGCAGAATTGTCTTCTACATTTATCATTACCTCCCTCGAGGGCGCTGCAGTTATCTACACCAACACTTTCGTCATCTTTTTTCAGAGTTACATAAAACGAGCATGGGGCATGCCTGCCTCGTTTGTACACAGTTGTATATTTTTTCTGCACGTCTCTGAGAAGGTCGAGATATCGGTTCCTTTTTTCTCCAACGGATCGCTCCGCATGGTCCCACTATTGATTTCCCTTACAACAACATTCTTAGTAGAAGAAACATTGATGTATTTCGGCTATACGTATGCTCCTAACCTCATCCATCAGGGGGCATCTGTTATCACTGAAATTTCGTCTGCACATGGCGACAAGAACTCCGCATCGTCAAAACAACAATGAAGTCATTCATGGCACTGAATTAATTTCAAAGCATTCCAGAAGGGTAAAAAACTATACAAAGTAACCAAAAATTGAAGGGCGCTTTACAGTAGTTTGGTGCGCGCACACATGCGCAGGACAAGAACGTGCTATGCGCGCATGCGCGCTCGACGCGCGGATGTCAGCACAAAAACCCGTGCACCTGCTAAGACGATGCATTTATTGAATTATCTGGCCTCCCAACCACTTAAGGACCAGCTCCCAATCTGATTTGACTCCCAAATCCGAGCTGAATCTACAGGGTAGGTGGGTTAATGACCTAATGAAGCCCTAAAGATCCCCTTTTCACACTTTGAAGAGGTTACATAATCGCTCGGTGATTTGCTATAAAAATCCATGAAGGAACATTATTTTCACAAGGAATTCCAGGTATTGTTATGCTGCTAAGATTGTTAAGGGCTCATTCTTTGACGATAACACATCGACAACATTTCATAATGCCATTCGCCTCTCCATTGAGCGGATGTGCTGGGAGTTATTTCACTATCAGTCTTATTTCTTCCCATTGTAAGGAAAGCAAGTTTGTGAGGGCCTCAAGAGCCTTCCTTTGGGGGAAGAAGGAACCATAGTTCCCTTCATTCATCGTGCTTTGATTTCATCAATAGACCAGCTCAAAACCATTGGTGATATCGGTGTCTTTTTTGTGTTTATTTTTTCTTTATTCGTATGTTCACGGTTTAACTTGTTTTTGTTTAATTCTTGCTTGTAGTTTGTTTTGTTTCCTCTAACCCTTTCCTCCACAACTGTCATGCTCTGCAAGACCCAATAGGGCATGTAAGCACCCTCGATTTGCTCACCAGGTGACGAATTGGGTGCGAACAATGGGTTACAATGAAAACTACCCCAACGATTTTTGATCCGGGTGAAGGAATGAAACCCTAGAGCTCTGCAATGTCACAGACGCAATTGCTGCACACACTGACACCATCGTTCCAGGACAACGGACTAAGCTTTGGGGGTGAAGGCCTCACGAGAAAACTGAGCAACGAGAATGAGTCTGAAAGAGGGGGGGAAACCCCCCTCATACAACGATGTCACTGCCAATGATAGGAATGGAACCCATACCAAAAGACCTGCATTTAAGCTTCCGCCACACCTATGAGATCAACTTTTCACCCAGGAATAGGGGCTCAAGAAAGAAATGGACGTAGAACCCAGTACGTCTCATCCAAAAGCTTCTAGAGGATGGGAACCAGGCAAGTGCATACCACAAATGGACAAACCCCCTCATTATCACATCAAATCAAGACGGGTAGGGGAGCACACTCAGTTTATGATGGATCATGCTCTAATCAACAAATTTTTAGGCCTATGGCCAACTGAACGCGACCTCACATGCTGGATCAAGGACTGGTGAAACCCCAAAGGAGACTAGGAAGTTTAGCTCAGCTCCAAGGGTTTCTTCACAATAATCATGTACAACCTCGAAGACAAGGACATAATCTTTGATAATGGACCGTAATTCTATGACTCGACATGATTGTTTCTGCGATTTTGGACAGACAGATTCAACCCAGACAAGGAGGACTTTACAAGAGCGCCAATGTGGATACGTCTGTACTCATTGCCCCAGGAATTCTGGCTAGAAGAAATCCTCATGGGTATCGGGAACACAGTGGGGCGCTATGTAAAGGCATCAGAGGCTACAAAGATGAGAAACTACACCTCATATGCCCACATCTGTATCTATATGGACATCTCAAAGGATCTGCTAGGATCAATTACTCTAGAATATCAGGACGACGACTGGAACCAAACAATCGATTACGAACACATCCCCTTTCGCTATAGGAAGTGCCACGAGCACGACAACCTCTTCAGAGACTGCCCTCTGAACGCTCCAAGCACTAAGGCTAGTGACAGTAAGAAAAAGGATGGCTTCACCAATGTCATAGGTAGGCGGAAACATCCACCAAGAAAACAGAACTAGAGCATGGCCCCAAAGGTTCCAACCAAAAATTCCTATGACGTTTTGAATCAGTTGCCAGAAGAGGAGGAAATACAAAACCCTCATCAAGAAAAATTCCAGGAAAAGGGTAAAAGCCTAGAGGAACCCAACCCGACTCAAGCCAAAGAAACAACCCAAGTAGCTCAAACAAGTACAGACAGAGACACCACCATGTAGATGGATGAAATGGATTTGGCGGACATAGATCTAGAAAAGCTGGAGGAAGCTATTAACCAAAAATACCTGCAACACATCTCTGTGGACCAACTCCGTAAAGTCCATAAAGTTTTCACAAACTCCACAGTAGGATATACAACAAGACTGGGCATAACTGCAGACCCAAGAACATAATTTAAGAGGGCAACTAAGGAAAACAAAAGAAGGGGACGCAAACCAGCTCACCAGCTAATCAAAGAAGCAGAAAACCTATTGATAAAGTCAGGACAGATACATAGGTTATCGGAGGGATACCTCCACCCCCCACCTTCCTCATGATGAAGAAAATCACTTGTAATATCAGAGGGATTAATGGTAGATCCAAGCAAAGGATCCTTCGAGATTGTATCAAAGCTGAAAACCGAGATGTCCTACTCCTACAAGAAACTAAATGTGAAGGACAAGAAGCTGAAAATATCTTTTGACAAAGCTAGAGGGGCTGTGAATTCTTCCATCCCGACTCCATGGGAGCTTCTGGAGGATTAGCCATTCTTTGGAACCCACATACTGTCACTCTGCAACAACCCTTCTCCACGACTGGTACTCTCACGACTTATTTCACGGTAACATGATCTACCAAGGAAGGAGCCATCACAAATGTCTATGGACTGCAGACCACACAAGAAAAGGAAAGATTCATACAAAAACTACAACATGTCAAAACCCCACTGAATATGCCCAACTGGATCATGGGAGGCGACTTCAACATGATCCTAATGCTGGAAGAGAAAACTGGAGGAACCAAAAGGCTGGAGCAGGACAACAGTAAGTTCAAAACCCCAATAGATCAATTAAATATGGTAGATATGGAAACATGAAATGGAATGTTCACTTGGTCCAATTGAATATCCGGACACTAGCACGTTTCTTGTAGATTAGACTGCTTCCTAGTTGCAAAAACCCTTCTTGAGGGTGACTCGGAAATGGAAGCCAACATAATGCCAAAATCAGGGTCGGATCACTGGCCTATTGTCTTTTGTTTGGATCCTGGCATTATTCCTAGACCCAATCCCTTCCACTTTGAAAAGTTCTGGCTCTCTCACCCAGACTTCCACCAGCTGACACATTCCTGGTGGATCTAGGCTGAAGTGGATCATGGAACTCACATGTACAAATTCCAACAGTGCCTCAAAAACTTCAAGCAAAACTGAAGTGCTGGAACAAATCCACCTTTGGAAATATTTTCCAACGATGGTAGGAAATTGAACATAGGCTCGAAGACCTACAAAGAACCTTCATCTCAGAAAGAAGAACTCCAGATCTAGTGAAAGAAGAAGAGAAACTCCAAGAAGAAATGGAGGAACGGAGAAAGCAAGAAGAAATCCTCTGGCGTCAGAAATCAAGAGTTCAATGGCTCAGAGAGGGTGAGCGAAACACAAAATTATTCCACAGGGCAATGGTGCACTGCAGATACATCAACCACATCACTCAATTGGAGGATGCTCAAGGCATCCCTATAAGAGAACATGACCAAATAGCGAAGGAAATCAACTCTTATTACAAAGACCTTCTCACGGAAACCATCGAGAACAGGGAAGAAGCAATCTAAAAAATAATGAATCACATACCCTCGTTGGTCACCCCTGAGCAGAATGAAGTGCTCATATGCCCCATCACTCAAGATGAAGTGGACCTAGCTATAAAATAAATGCCCCCAGGAAGAGCACCTAGACCGGATGGCTTCACCACAGACTTCTTCCATCACTGTTGGGATCTAATTAAGGAAGAGGTATGGCTGGCTGTTAAAGAATCTAGAATGTCTGGCCAAGTACTCTCTACACTTAATGCAACTTTTCTCACTCTCATCCCAAAAGAGGAGCATGTTACTCATCTTAGGCAGTTCAAACCAATATCTCTCTGCAATGTCATTTACAAAATAATCACAAAGGTCATTTCCACTCGCCTTAAGCCAATCCTACCTTTTATTATCTTCAAAGAGAAAGCTGGCTATGTGGAAGGGAGGAAAATCATGGACAGTGTTATTCTGGCTAATGAGGTGATCCACTCTTTGAAAACGACCAAGATACCAGGTATTCTTATTAAACTCGATCTCTCAAAAGATTTTGATAGAGTAAGATGGCAATACCTGCGCTCCATGCTGGAGTCCTTTGGTTTTGATATACTCTGGGTCAATTGGGTTCTCAAGCTCACCTCCTCATCCTTTTTCTCCATCTGGGTCAATGGGATACCCTCCCAGCCCTTCTCGTCAACCAGGGGAATTAGACAGGGTGACCCCCTCTCTCCCTTCCTCTTCGTGCTCATGGCAGAAGGGCTAGGGCACTACATCAAAGTGGCGATTCTGGAAGGCTCCCTCAAAGGATTGCCCCTTCATAACATCCATCTGACACCTTTGCATAGTTTGTTTGTCGATGACACTCTACTAATGAACACCCCTACTGCACGTGAAAACACCAATCTAAAATCCATTCTCTCTGACTTCACGGAAGCCTCAGGCATGCTCTTAAACCTGGACAAATCCAAGCTTTACTTTTTCAATATGCCGGTCACAATACAGAACCATCTTTCCAGAATTCTAGGCATTTCTAAGAGCTCCCTTCCTTCCATTTACCTCGACATACCCATCACAGGGGAGCCAACATGTTCCATTTCATGGGACAACCTACTCCTGTCTATCTCCCACAGGTTAAATAATTGGACCTTTAGACCTCTTAATATTGCTGCAAGACTGGTGCTCCTCAGGTCAGTCCTGCAGGCACTACCCACCTACCTTTTCACTGCTCTGGCAGCGCCTATCTCGGTAATTCAAGCAATCAGGAGCCTCCAAAGAAATTTCCTGTGGCATGACCACCAAGCTAATAAGAAATGGGCACTGGTTGGCTGGGATAAACTCTGCAAACCAAAAAATTTTGGAGGACTGGGTCTTCGTGATCCAGGAAAGCTCAACCAAGTCATGGGGGGGAAAATGTGGTCGATATGGTTACAACATTCGACAGAAGTTTGGGCGCAAATTTGGAAACAAAAGTATGCCCCGAATACACAAACCAACCAATTAATCAGATTCAATGACCATATCCAAGGATCCAACATTTGGAACAAGGCCTGGCAAAATCACCCTCTCATTCAGAAGCATGCTTTTTGGGAAGTAAGAAATGGAGAAAGCGCACTATTTTGGCAGGACTCGTGGCAACAACTACCCCCCCCCCTCAGTGATTTGGAAGATCTCAATCCTCTCAAATAGAAGCTCCATCCGAATATCTTCAGGAAAGTTAGAGATCTTTGGAACCCGACCCATAGGAACCAGCCCTGGAGACAATGGAAAATGGAGAGAACAAAATTACAGCTCACAGAAGACACGGATCTCCAAACTTGGCAAGAATGCGCAACCCATCAGAAAATACCAATCAAAGAGGGACCATACATCCTTAGATGGGGACACTCTACCACATGTATTTTCTCAGATAATGAAGCCTATTACCTGTAGGGAAACTATCAAAATTAGTTCCCATAAATAATCTGGAGCAAAATATGGAAAGGCATCCTATGGCCCAAAGTCTCCATCTTCCTTTGGCTCATGGATCAAAATCGTATCCTCACTTGGGATAATCTCATAAAAAGAGGCTTTATAGGCCCCTCCAGGTGTACCCTATGTCACCAAAGAGAGGAAACCATGGAACATCTCTTCAACAACTACCACTACAGTCAACAGATATGGGATTGGGGAGCCCAAGATATGAAACACACCAACATAAACAGGAGTAGCATCAGGGAAACAATTGCGAACTGGGATACAATCTCCTTCCATAACCCAATGCTCGAATGCATCTAGCAGCTGCTCCTTGGGTTCACCTTATGGGAAATTTGGAAAGAACGGAACAAACGAATCTTTCAGTCGAAAACTTCCCTTCCTGCTATCACGTGGGAACATATTGAGAAGTTAATTCGAGAAACGATCAATAACAAACCTTGGAAGCCTGAAGATCTTCAATGCATTCCCAAGGAGGAAAACATTCTCAAAAGATGGAATATGCAAATTCACATCTTCCCTCTAGTGAAGGCAAAAGACAGCCTCTCCAATAGCCCCACAAATTGGACCCCCCCTCCATTAGGTTTCATCAAGATAAAATTTGATGGTGTATCTAGGGGAAACCTAGGACCGACAGGATTCAACTCAGTCCTTTGGAACCATGTTGGTGAGATCATACATTTGGTGGCTGGTTTCTTGGGTGAGAATACAAACAATGTTGCTGAGATCCTAAGCCTCATTCAAGGTCTCCAGGTTGCAACTCACAATCTGTTAATGTTTAAGCTATTATTATAGATGTTTTCATTTCATTAGATAACAATAGCATAATCCAAGATCACTGGGAAATACACAATCACAAGAGACACAACATTTATCCTGGGAAACCCTCTAGGGGAAGAAAACCCAACAAAACTTCCTTAATATAGATAGCCAATACAATGTCAAGAGATCTCTTATGCTAATACATAAATTCCTCTCTTAGATATGCGCCATTCTCTCTCTCCTTCTTCTCCGGTAGCAGATCTGAACTTGCCTCTCAAAATGAGCAAGTGAGTTATTTCTAAGTGAGGCTCTAGCCTCCTTTATTTATACAAGTCTGGCACGTGTGAAGTGTCTCTTCATTGGCAGGGATGACTTCTCAAAATGGGTGGGTAAACCCACCTTTATTATATTTCTGGGATTCTTTAATATCTGTTGGGGCTGACTTCTTATTCTTCCTATTACAATTGTCTTTTGACCAATCCGCAAAAGGGGATTTGGTCCTATTACAACAACTAACATGATCAATCCACAATGGGGATTGATCCTATGAATAATATATCAATAATAATAAGAATACTCTTTGCAGTTACATTATTTCAACACTCCCCCTTAACAAGAAGGGTATTCTTCAGCAGCATCATGCGAGAGAGAGAGGACATCATCATCAACAACATCAAGTGGGTGAGAGGACAGGATCATCAATATCATCTTGGAACACTGACCGACGTATATATAAATCATTGGAAGTTTTCTTCATCAGTAGCATCGTCATTCTCAAAGGAATTCCATCATCATCTACATCATTATGTATTAGTATAAAAATGATACATCATCATCATCATCACAGCACAAGTGTTGTGAGGTATTCTACCCTATGGACTAATAAGCTAGGGCTCTAAACTTATACGCAGATCATGACCCTTAAGATTTAACTTTTAACCTTCTACCCAAAGTCTCCACCCCTTTTCTCAGGCAAACACGGGAAGAATAAACCAACCTTTTTACGACGGTTGTAGTAGATCCTCCGTTGAGTTGTTATCTCCTTGCTGCTGCTGCTCCTTCCACAAAGCTTCCTGCAATCAAGACAAACCGCGCATGCATGCTACTGATCTACTAGGGGGTTAGAGATAAAACATAAATCAAATATCATAGATGAG
>ML850297.1:0-11337 GCA_009831015.1 Picea engelmannii
CTTACTCCACAAAGCGTCTTCCCGTGAGGGATTTCACCATAAGGGGACCACTTTGGAGTTCATCCATATTTACTTCTTATCAACCATGAAAAAACAAAAATGAGTCATATTTACATCAAACACTATTGGGTCCATTACCCAAAACTTTGTGCTACGGGTCTTTCTTCAAGGGTTGACATCAATGACAACCAACCTTAATCAACAGGAAGAAAAGTTATGTTGATAAGAACAGGACCTAGAGGGAGTTTAAAGTGGGTGATCATGTTTTGTTGAAAGTGAAAGCCAACAAAAGTTCCCTGAAGCTGGGAAATTGTTCCTAGTTGGCAACTAGATATTGTGGGCCATTTGAAATCCTAGAAAGGATTGGACGAGCTGCATATATGCTTGCATTTCCTACATCCATGACTGTACATAATGTGTTTCATATTTCATTGCTTAATAGATATATACCCGATGTTAATAATGTTATTGATTGGAATGTGATTCAGGTGGAGCAAGAAGGTGTCTTGCAAGTGCATTTGATGCACATGTTGGACCATAAGAGAAAACAACTTTGGAATCGATCCACATGGCTTGTAAAGGTCCGTTGGACCTAGTACGATCCTAAGGACGTGACATGGGAGCATGAGGATGCTATGCGGGATGCATACCCACATATTTTTGAATATTTTGAAAATCTTGTTGATGATGTGTAAATAAGTTGCACTGAGGATAGTGAAAAAATAAGGGGAGGGGATTGTAATATACCCAAAGACAAGCCCCAGTTGTATTTATGAATTGTAAAATGTTTTGTAGGCTGGTGAGCCAAGAAATTATAAGCTATGAGCTTATGTGTTTATTAGGCCAGAGAGCCTAGGTGTTAAAGTCCAGGAGCATGTTTTGTACATGTAAATATTTGTATTATTAATATTAAAAGATCGTTGCATATAGAACAACCACAAAGAAAGAGTATGAGGGAATAAGATCCACTAGGTTGGGTAAGGGAGAGGGGTCTAGGGGGTTGGAAAGAGGGGCTAAGCCTAAGGGCTTAAGTCTAAGAGAATAATAATTTATTATTAGTCAAAAAGTTGTTTAGAAGGATATGTTTTTATCCTAAGTTCCTTGGGAGGACATGTGAGTTCCAAAGGGAAGGAACGTGCTTCATGAGTGATAGGTGTCGAATCAAGCACATGCAGTCTTAAGGGGGAAATTATTTTTGTTGGGGGACACACACACACTCACACAAAGGGAGGAACTCACTGATGGAAAGGGGTTCACGCACATAAATTTTTTTCTCTCACGCTCTCATCATCTTCGCTAGGCTAGACCAGTCTGCCCCATCTCTCCTCACAAGTTCAATCATGCACTAAGAAAGCACGCAAACATCCAATTATGTCATTGTTGAACCCGTGGCCATTGTGCACCTATGTAATTTATTGATCCTTCCATTTCCTTACCCGACTTAGCTATTGTGGTTTGAAGAGGCGGGTTTCCAAGCCCGTGGTTGAAGAGGCAGGTTGTCAGGCCTGTGAACAACTCTCTCTCCAGGTGAGAGATGTTTTTGTGGGTTGAAGAAGAGATTTGTCAGGCATGTGAGAAACTCTCTCTAGGTGAGAGAGTGTGCTGAGGAAGTGAGTTCTCTTGGAGGGAGTCTTGTAGCTGCTACAGAGTTATGATAATTCCAGTCTAGCCTGTAGCTGAAGCCTAAGGTAAGGGAGGTAGAGCAACCAATGGACTGTGTGACAGTGAAGGTGTATACTCCTAGGGTGGGACAGGCATGTGGGGAATGAGAATCTGTGAGCAGTGGGCATAAGTTGCTCCTGGGAGAGAATCCTTCTTCTTAAATTGTCTGACTTTCATATTGACCTTGCCTAGCCTAGAAATCCCTTTCCCAGTGGAGTTTATTCCCATCTCGGGGGTGACCCACTACTGAGAGAGATGAGTAGTGTGATATAAGGCTGGGAGGTGTTAGTCCCTAAAGTTGCACTCGACTAGTAAGGGCAAGATAGGGCATCATTGATTTTATTACAAAGTATTTTTGAGGGTTTTATGATTTGTTTTTTTTATAATGGTTGAAAACTGGGTCAAGCTCACAGCATGGCATGAAAATCAAGATTAAAACATTGCATATCCCATTGGCTTAATAATAGGTAGATACATAGATGGAGTAAACCGATTCAAGAAAAAGAAAGTGAAATATTCAATTTGTCAATTTCACAAGGCTTAGTTTTAATATATTATAAAGAAATAGGGGTATCAGCTTGAAAACATTACTTGAAAATTATCTCTACAGAAAAATCTTCACTGTATAAATTAACATTCAAGAACCAAAAGCATTGCAATTTGAATAATAAATTCAAGCATGAAAAATGAAATAACAGAGTAGAAAAGAGAAGGTCTAACCATCCATATGCCTTTGCTATTAAGTGTCAATTGAACATACATGCCTTTACAATAATCTCCACAAAAAGTCTCTATAGATCTCCAAATTTTTTACCCTCATAAGGTATGTATTCTGTCTATTTAAAACAACTATGAAACTACCAGATCCTATTATCTAGGACAACTTTAAATGACTAGAATCAAAGAGTATCTAGATCCTAAATTATGCCACTAAAAAAATGAGCTGCTATTTCCAAAATAGTCCACAACTCAATAGATTGATATAACAAACATTGCCAGCAATACTCTACAAAATAGAGATTTCGTTTGACTCTGTAAAGTAGATCGAAATCCAAGAATTTATGCAAGATACCAGATATATAAAACATGCAGAACATAAATAAAATGCTAGAAATGGCAGAATAACAGTAAAATATCCAGTATAATCTCCACAATAACACAGAAATGATATAAGAACAACAATAGAAATAACACTTTGATTCAGAAAGAAAGGTTCACAGGCCTCTTCGAGGGGGAAACCTGCAATCGAGAAGCGCTCTGTTACAATAATATCCAAGATAGGGTTTTCATACCCTTGACCCTTATTTATACTAAATATGTCTATTAAGAGAAGCATCTAGAGGAAGATCCTTCTAGAAGCGGAAGATTCTATTAGGTCTTGTTACATCCGCCTTATTCTATTTTATTGAAAGGCCTTATTAATATTGACCTTTATTACATCCTAATACATTGATCTACCTATGTGCAGGTTAGGACCTTAACATGTCTGCCCCCTTAAAAATAACCTTGTCCTCAAGGCTTGAGATGTGGAAACTGCTGCAGAATGGTAGCTGGTTCCCAAGTGGCATCTGCTGGAGTCACATATTTCCACTGTACTAGCACTTCCTTGATGGTTCTCTGATGCAGGAGACGCTCACGCTAGTCCAAAACTGCTTCTGTCTATAGCCAAATGGATCCTTCTTCAGCTAACTCTGGAAGGTTGGTTTGAATTTGGCACCTGGTTCCAATCACCTTCTTCAAGCATGAAACATGAAAAATAGGATGTAGCTTCGACTGATTGGGCAAAGCTAACTGATATGTGACTTGTCCCACACACTTGAGAACCGTGTAAGGGCCATAAAATTTGGGTGCTAGCTTCTGACAATGCTCGGCCTTGAGGGAGGTTTTCTTATATGGTTGCAGTCTCAGAAACACCTGATCCCCTTCTACAAATTGACGTTCGGAGTGACCTTGATCTGCTTGTTGCTTCATTCTATTCTGTGCCATGACCAAGTTCTCTTTAAGGGTATGAAGGATATCCTCTCAGACTATAAGTGTTTGGTCAACCGCCTAGACCTTTGAGGTACCCGGTAAGTATGAGAGAACTAAAGGTGGCTTCTGTCCATATACCGCTTCAAAAGGACTCATGCGAGTGGTTGTATGGTATGTAGTGTTGTACCACCATTCGGCGAGGGGTAACCATTGAGCCCACTGGTGTTGTTTTTCAGAGGCAAAGCACCTCAGATATGTTTCCAAACACTTGTTGACAACTTCCATTTGACCATCCGTCTAGGGATGATAAGCTGAGCTGAGATGCAATTGTGTGCCTTGTAGCTTAAACAGTTCTTGCCAAAAATTGCTTGTGAAAGTTGGGTCTCGATCATAAAAAATAGAGTGTGGCATGCCATGAAGCTTCAAGAACTGGCCCATGAAAATTTGAATCGGTGGTGAAGAGCACAAAAATGAGCATACTTGGAAAGGCAATCCACCACCACCATTATGATTGATTTATTCTCCAATTTGGGTAAGCCTGTAATAAAGTCCATAGAGATATCCTTCCAAATAGTAGGGGGAATCGGAAGTGGTTGGAGGGTTCCTGGAGATTTGACTGTTTCTCCCTTGTTGCATTGACACACCTCACATTCAGTGACAAACTTACAGATGCCCTATTTCATACCATCCCAGAAAAAAGAACGTTTGACTTGGTCATATGTTTTGGTGAACCCTGAGTGCCCCGCTGTGGGTGTAGCATGAAGCTCTGAAAGTACCATGGATTTGAGCTTGGATTATTTACTTAAATACAAGTGGCCTTTGTATCGAAGCTCATCCTGTAGCCAGGAGTACCCTGGGGGAGTCGGAGCCTTGTTCTGTAGTTGCTGGATCAGATGCAAACTTTTCAGATCTTGAATCCATTCCTGGCGCACAACTTGGAGCCAATCAGGTACAATGAAGGAAAGAGAAAAAAGGAATCCTTCGTCTTCATATTTCCGAGACAGTGCATCTGCCACAACATTGTCTTTACCCTTCCTGTAAATGATCTCATAATCATATCCAAAGAGCTTAGTCACCCATTTTTGTTGCTCCTGGGAGGAAATGCATTGTTCCAGAAAGTACTTGAGGCTTTGATGGTCGTTCTTAATTTGGAAGCATTGCCCCAAGAGATAAGGATGCCACAACTCAACAACATGCAGAATCACCAACATTTCTTTTTCATAAATGGGTTTGCCTAGATTCCTTTCAGACAGTTGCTTGCTAGTGAAGGCCAAAGGTCGACCCTCTTGCATAAGGATAGCGTCGATTCCTTTCCCTGAGGCGTCACATTCCAACACAAAGGTATTTGTGAAGTCAGGAAGGGCCAGAACCGGAGTGGTGCACATGGCTATCTTCATGGTTTGAAAAGCTTGAGAAACTACTGGAGTCCAAGTGAAGGAGTTCTTTTTGAGGAGAGCCATGAGAGGTGCTGCAATCTTTCCATAGTTCTTAACGAGCTTGCGATAATACCCTGTGAGGCCCAAAAATCCATGAAAACTTTTGAGAGTCTTTGGGTGTGGCCAGTCTTTCTTAGCTTCAATCTTTTTTGGGTCCACCCTGACGCCATCCTTTCCCACCAGATGACCCAAGTATTCTACTTCTAAGGCACCAAAAGCACATTTGGATTGTTTTATGAAAAGTTGGTGCTGAGAGAGTAGGCAGAGAACTTGATCCACAAGAGTAAGATGGTATGTCCAGGTTTTTCTATAGATGAGGATATCATCAAAGAAAACTAAGACAAAATGACGGAGAAAAGGGCGGAAGACATGGTTCATGAGGATCTGGAAGGTGGAGGGGGCATTACACAAACCAAAGGGCATGGCCAAAAACTCATAGTGGCCCTCATGAGTGAGAAAGGCAGTCTTGGGAATGTCGGCCTCTTTCATACATATCTAGTGATATCCTGAGAGAAGATCAAGTTTGGTAAAGAATTGGGCGCCACTCAATTCATCGAGGAGGCCATCAATGACAGGAATGGGGAATTTTTCTTTGATGGTCAGTTTGTTGAGAGCATGGAAGTCAGGACACATTCTCCAAGAACCTTCTTTCTTCAGTACCATGACTACCAGAGATGAGTAAGGGCTCGTACTAGGATGGATGATGCCAGTATTAAGGATTTCCTGGACCATTTTTTCAATTTCATTCTTTTGTGCAAAGGGGTGGAAATATGGACGGATATTGGGGGGAAGGCTTCCTGGGAGAAGGGGAATGGAATGATCATGAACACCACGGGAAGGAGGGAGTCCTTGGGCAGTGGAAAATACTATTTGATGTTTAGAAAGGAGGGCTTGGAGGTCTTGGGGCACTGGGGGTGTCTCTGTGGCTTGTATGGTGTGGAGTTGGGAAATGATACCAGAATGACGTTTTTTGAGCAGTTTTTCCATGCGATGAGAACTTATGACCTCAGGTGAACCAACAGTTATGCCTTGGAATTTATATCAGTGGCCTCCTTGGTCGAATTACATGGTTAAGTTCTGAAACTCCATGAGAATGGGAGCCAAAGTCCTTAGCCAGTCTACACCCAACACAATGTCGCAACCGCCCATGTCAATAGCAAACATATGGGATTTTAGGTGGTAGTCACTGATTTGGAGATGCACATTTTCACAGAGCCCACCACATTTCATAGAACCACCATTGGCAATCATGATTTGGAAATTGTTGACAACATGGATGTAGCAATGGGTTTCTTGGGAAATGTGGTGATGAATAAAATTTTGGGTGCTGCCACTATCAACTAGAATGATGACCTTTTGGTTCTTGATGTAGCTGATTAACTTGAGGGTTTGGGGGGAAGTGAAGTCGATGAGAGCATTGAGGGAAATGATCGGTTCCACTTCGGGAGGGTCAGAGGGAGGGTTTATGTCAGTGATTTATGGTGACTCAGGCACAAGGGGAGTGTCAACATCCTCTTCCTAAATATCCTCAGAGATGGCCATAAAAAGATTTTGTTCCTTACATTTGTGGCCTAGGAAATATTTTTTATCATAATTATAACAGAGGCCTTTGAGTTGGTGTTCAGTCATTTCATCCCTGGTCAATTTTTGTATCTTTAATGGGGCGGAGGGAGTAGTGGGGTTTATTGGTTTAGGGCAAGGGATAAAGAAAGGCTTACGGTTTTGAGAGGAAACAATTTGTTGTGATTCTTTATCTTTTTTAGTAGCCTCCACCCAAGTCATAGGTTGATCCATGAGGACATGGGCCCGAATCTCCTCCTTGAGGCCACTGATAAAACACTCTCGAAATAAAGCATCAGTCATGCCCTCTGTTCAAAAATCCAGGCGCTCAAATGCAGCTATGAAGTCTTCTACTGTACCTGATTGCTTCAATTTTTTCAAACGACCCAAACGGTTGGTGTCAGTTTCAAAGCGTTCATAAAGCTCAGTCACAAGATGGGTCCAAGCAATATACCCTTGATAGGAAGTTTTTCTCCATTTCCACCATTGCCATCATTCTTGATCTAGATGGAGAACACCATACCGGAGTTTGGCCAAGTCATCTGTAATGTTGTAGAGAGAGAAATAATGTTCCATTTGGGTGACCCAACCAGTGGGGTCTGAGCCATCAAATTTGGTTACATCCACCCACGAAAAGCATATGTCCCGTTGAAAGTGATGGGGCTGAAAGGAATGGGAAGAATTTTCACCTTCAGTCTTTGTATGTGCATCAGGAAAAGAGTCATCGGTAGGGATCTTGAGTTTGGTGCAAAGTGATGCAAAGATAGATTCAAGATGGGTGGTCAGTTCGTGTTTGACTTCCGCCATTGTGGACTGCATGGCTGCATTTATGGATGCATTTATGGTGGTATTGATAGATGTATCATGGGAGGCAATAGTAGCACTGAGTTATTACACTTCTTGTTGGGTCTCGAGGAAACTCGATTGCAAGGTGTTGATGTGAGACTCTAGTTCTTGGCTACGAGTATGGGCCATGAGGATGGGTGAAATGAAAAGGGAGCGGGTGGGGTCAGAATTTTTTGTAGAAAAATGATATAGATGAATGTGATAAGAGAGAAGAGATGAATCTAATGGAATAGGTCTCAAATAATGGTGAAAAAATTTCCAGACTTTTTTTTTTTTTTACAGCTGCGGGGTTATACTTTGGTCTGAAGAATGTTGCAGTGTTGAAATCCCCAAATTATTAAACAGAAAGAAATGTGTATTTACTTGGCAACCCGAACACAGATGCGCGACAATAGATCTCACCGGTTTAATTTGTTTATGTTTATGTTTATGTTCCCCAAGGGTTAGGTATTCAAGGGTTCTACAGACAAGGGTTTTCCCTGTGCTATAGCTCTCTGATATATGTGCAGGGTCCAACAGTAGTACTCATCCCAATATCTTAGGGCACTAACTAAGAAGGATAGACCGTACCCTTAGCCGTACTACCCGACTACCCAGGTACTAGAGAGTATCTTCCCAAGTGCTGTTCTCGGTGACACTATAGCAGTCCGGTGGCCGATAGGTTTATCTAAAGAGGGCTTCAATAAATCTAGGCCGATCCATACACAGGTGCTGTCTGATGCGCTACCACTCGAAGGGGTACCAACAGGGGTTACAAGGGTGGCCAACATATGTATGCTTAATAACCACTTGTATTTCCTGCGTGTATGAATCCCTCAACCATGGGTTTATGTGCATAACGACAAATATCCATGGCTTAAAGACGTTGGAATACGTCTCTACCCTGAAAAAGAAAATACCCACAATTTCTGCCAAGGAAAGTGCTCTGATACCACTTGCAAGATACCAGATATATAAAATATGCAGAACATAAATAAAATGCTAGAAATGGCAGAATAACAGTGAAATATCTAGCATAATCTCCACAATAACACATAAATGATATAAGAACAACAATAGAAATAAAACTTTGATTTAGAAAGAAATGTTCACATGCCTCTTCGAGGGGGCAACCTCTAATTGAGCAACGCTCTGTTACAATAATCTCCAAGCTAGGGTTTTCATACCCTCGACCCTTATTTATACTAAATATGTCTATTAAGAGAAGCATCTAGAGGAAAATCCTTCTAGAAGCAGAAGCTTCTATTAGGTCTTCTTACATCTACCTTATTCTATTTTATTGAAAGGCCTTATTAATATTGACCTTTATTACATCCTAATACATTGATATACCTATGTGCAGGTTAGGACCTTAACAATTTCCTTGATCAAAACAAGTATTATTTGTCATATCTCCTAGAGCACCTTTAAACAAAATTGTAACCAATCTTTATGTTACCTTTAAGATAAAATCACAACAGAGGCTTTGGCATTTTTCTGCTTGAGATTTGTGGTTAAAAGAACATTGTGCCAGTAAAGTATGAAATTGATTTCCCTGAGTTCCTTAAGCAATGCCCTTTTCTCCTTCTTCTTCTTTTTAAGACTTTGAATTCTTTCCTGTTGGCGAGCATTCCACTGTTCTATTTGCATCTTTTCCTTCTTTAACTGTTTTATGGTTTTCTGAAATTCTTTAATCTTTTCCTTATCAGTTCTTATCTTGACCTCGAATCCTAAACAGTCTTCAGAGGGTGAAGTTTCATTCAGACTTAAAGTAACACTGGGTTCTTTGGCTTTAACCTGATATTTTGAAATCAATTCTGAGCTATGTTCTTCTTCAAAACTTGATGAATCCATAACTCTAGGTAGATCTGGTAAGTAATCTGAATCTTCCATGTAATCCTGCGTTTCTTCATGGAATTCAATGATGCCTTTAGTCATCTCTTTATCCTTAGCTAATCTAGTTGAAGCTCTCGTTACAGGGCCTGTAGGTGGTGTAAGTTTTCCCTTTCCTTTGCTGGTAGATTTCTTGGGAAAAGGAGTCTTCTTTTCTTTTTTCTTGGTGCTAGTTTCAACCTCATCAGAATCATCATCTATGATTATGGTGTTTTCTTATTTAATGGAAGGATTGAAAATTTCTTTTGAGTTCAGCCTATACTTATTAGTATCCCTGGTTGAATTTATCCGAGGTTTTTGAGATACACACGCACCCTTTTTTATTTTTCCTTTGACCGCAACGTTCCTTTTGCTGGTGGATGGCATTTCAGACTTGACTGCAGTTTAAGAAATGAGATCATTATCTGACTCTATCTCTTCTTTTACATCTTCCTCAGGAAGGACCTCATGTTAGGGCTCTCATCTAGGTCTTTTACTCCTGCTCTTTTTAGTTACCTTGATATCAAAAGATTCATCTTTTACAGGGTTTTCATCAGCAACATCTCGACTCTGTTTAACATTTTTATTCCCTCTTCCCTTTTTCGACTTATTGGATTGAGCAATAGGTTTTAAGGATTCCTTGAGCCAACTCTAGGGATTTTTTAGTTCATTTAGAGTAGACATGACTAGGGTTTTAATCAGGACTTGATGGAACAAACTGCCCTTGGCATTAGTGGAAATCGATTGTACCTTTTTGGACATTTTTGTCAAACTTTTAAGTAGGAAATAAGGAAGGTTTAAAGGGTAGTCACTATTGAGATGCATCAATATTTTGATATGGTAGATGTAGATCAAAGAAAACCTCCCTTTGCAGGTGATGTATCTGTGAATCACTACCAGGGCAGTATGCCATTCGGGTCGGACCCAGCTGCGAGGAATTTCCCTTCTCCAATCCGGATTCTGCTTATCTAGAAGGAGGAATTGATTCACAAACTCAGTGACCATGTGTTCCTTTTTCCACCATATTTCCCCTACAACCACGAGCCTGCAAGCCTTGGCTATAGTCTGCTCTGTCACCAGCATCAACATTTTGTCGATTTCGACCTCATGACCATCGAAATTCAAAGAAAATTCCATGGAAACCTATTCGTCATATCCTTGAAATGTAGTGAGGAACTCAAACCACCCTGCGTGTTTGAATCTTTCAGCCATTTGAGGGTAGGTTTCAAGGAGTTCGACACCTTCTGGTTCAATTCTAGCCACTTGTCCGCTCCACTTTGGCGCCATTTAAACTCAAATCTGCAACTAATGCCCTCGGGTTCCAAATTCCCTTCCTGCAACTACTGATATATGCCTGATGCTTTGAATGGATACCTGTATTTCTTCCTACAGGATTGAACTTAAAACAACTCTAACCGATCACATAATAATCATTAAATAACAGGGGATTCTCAAATGAACCCTGCGCACGTGTATAGCGATCATGTTCTAAACATGTTGGATTTAGAGGTGATTACCAAATTCTCATGGGAACACACGAACTCTTAGCTCATGATCTCGTTATCATAACTAAATTGGGATAGAAGGTGCACATTATGGCATGATTATTTGGCGCTACGGGAATAGGCTTATTCCCGTAGCGAGTTTGACAACTTAAAATTTGAAAATTCCAACAGCATAAAGGAGACAGTTCTAATTTAAACAATATTTTTCATAATCAAAACTCAAATAAATCATCAAAAATTTTAATGCAAACCATGAAATATCAAAATCTAAAAAATGAAAACAGCTAAAAATGGAAAAATAGGGATGGGTAAGGAGGGTTTAGGACAAGGGTTTCTTACTTAAACCAAGACAAAAGTAGAGACTAATGTTACAGGTATGAACTAACTGAGAGGGGGGGGGGTGAATCAGTTAGTGTAGATTATTAATAATTTCTCTCCTTTTCTAACTTTGAATCATTAATCTTAGTGGCAGTGAGTCTTTACTGTGAAATCCAGAGTTATAAACA
>ML850298.1:8661-24125 GCA_009831015.1 Picea engelmannii
GTGACTGGAATGTAAATGCAATACAGTGGGAGAGACTACATGCCAGTGCTGAGTATATACCTGAAGGAGTGATGTGGAGAGATGTTGATCAAGTACCTGCACATAGAACAACCAAATACCCAAAGTGAACAATATCTGAAGAGAAAATCAAATATGAATATGTATTAGATAAATGTGACAATGCGCATGTGTACCTGGCCATGATATGAAAAAGGGGCGCCCCAGGGGCCTGGGGTGAAAAGTGGCCCAGGGACAGCCATAATGTAGGTGGCGGGATGCTGATCCCGTGGCTGAAGACAGTTCAAAAAATGGACGTCGTGAGCTCCCGGAATGATGAGTGGAAGTTTGGCAAAAGCCCTATATATAGCTGTAGGGCCCACATTGCCACCTCATTTGTACCTACTGCTATAGTGATTCCAGAGCAGATTCAGAGGAGTTTGAGCGATTCGGAGAGCACGAGGCATCCATTCCCCGGCGTGCGAGTTTCAGGTTAGTGTTCTGAACATCCTGCATAGTTATAGGTTTCAAATTTTTGGGCAGGGTAGGTACGGGGGGTCGTAGGGGAGTTTTAGGGGGTTTTTGGGTAGAGGGTGGGCCCACATGCACGGGCGACTCAGTGAAAGGCGCGCATGAGCGTGCGCCTATTCACTGAATACACGCGCATGTGTGCACGCCTGTAAGGCAAACAGGCGCGCGTGAGAGCGCGCCTGTGAGTACGACAGGCGCTCTCTAGAGCGCGCCTATGCTGTGAACAGGCGTGCTCATGAGCACGCCTGTATTGTGAACAGGTGCGCTCTTGAGCGCGCCTATGGGAAAAAACAGGCGCGCGCTCATGTGCGCCTGTATGGCGAACAGGTGCGCATGGGTGCGCGCCTGTGGGAGGTAAAACCGTGCCTTTGAGGCAAGGTTTCTGGGTGAAAACTTAGCTTATTTTGATGTTTTGACTAAGTGCCCAAGCTAATATGGGTCTCTGGGTTGTGTGCAGGCATCTATTCAGTGAGTATGGACGTGCGGTGGCGCGAGCGGGACTGGGAGCCGCTGCTGGAGGAGGTGGCCGAGGCGAGGCCGGCCGTGCGGGCGACTTTGGCAGCCAGTGGGCTGCTAAAGTTTTTTGAGTGCCCACTAATACAGGCCCAGGAGTACTTGCTCCAATTTTTGATTGAGATGTGGAGCCCTCAGCAGCACTGCTTCCTCGTGCGAGGAGAGCGGGTCGCTTTTACTACTGAGGAGGACATATATTTTCTGACTGGGATCCCCTTTCAGGGAACACCGCTGCCGGCAGCGCCCTTGCTGCCGAGAGAGACAGAGCTGGCGGAGGTCACCGGGCGATTCTGTTCGGGTGGACACTATATGACTGGGTCGGCCGTGCGCATTAATGCGCTAGATGTGCTGCTTCATCGTTGCGTAGCAGCGATGATAGTGCGGGTTTATGGGTCTACTGCACCTCATCGGATTAGTGGTGGGGAGTTGTTGTTGATGGAGCGGGTGGTGGTGGGCCGTGAGAGGTTCGCCTGGGGTTTGGCTCTCCATGCGCGTATGGTCGTGCAGCTGGACCGTTGTCGGTTAGTGGGCAGGGGGGAGTTTGCATTTGGCTCCATCCTGGTGGCATTTTTCTTGGAGAGGGTGCCGGCATTGCGGCCGAGGGTAGTGCTGGAGGTACCAGCTGTACGACACCCACGTTTGAGGCGGTGGTCTGAGATCTTGGTTCGCCATGGTGGTGGCGAAGGGGGTCACTATTTTTCCGAGGAGGCCGCGCAGATATGGCGGCAGACGCCGCAGTTCATACTCTGGTTTCCCTATGCGGGGGTGGACTTTCGGAGGGACCCTGATATGGTACTGCCTCCTGGGGAGGCGTTCGATCACCGAGGTATGTGATGTGATTGTGTTTTGTGATTTATGCTGTTGATATACTAGTGCATATGTTTTGATGTATAGACACTGATATCATTGTTTGTTGTTTGTTTGGTGCTTGTGCAGATGTGGCTCCACGTGGGCGTGAGGTGGATGTGTTCCAGGCGCCAGTGCAGCGAGAGCAGGAGAGACCGCCGCATGGAGGGCGGCGTCCAAGGGATGAGGCTGCTGGAGGACCAGCAGAGCCAGAGAGACCGGCGCAGAGGCACCGTTGGGATGACCCTAGTGCGGGGTCATTGCATGCTCCTCCGGCGGCAGCCGGAGCGGATGAGGACCTAGTCCGTCGTTTTGAGATGGTTCTGCGAGACGTGCCTGAGGGCATGTGGAGTCATATCTAGGACGAGGAGTTCCTGGAGGATTGTGTTGGGTTACCGCCGCCATGGCGGTCGATCATGCGGCGAGCAGCTGTGCTTGCGGCTATGACCAGTGGACGCCTGCCACCTGGGCAGGGTATTCCTGCAGATGTTCCACCTCCACTGCCTGGGGCGGGTAGAGGTGGGCCACCACCGCCTCCTGAGGGAGGGGCAGTGGGGGGTGCCCTAGAGGCCCCTTGATTGTATGATATATTTTGTATACCATTTTTTATTTAGGCTGGTGAGTCGATGTTTTGTACCAGTATGTGGCACGGGCCTGCGGGCCGATGTATTTTTATGTATGTAAACATTCAGATGATATATATATACATGAGTAGACATATTTTTTGCGATCAAATGTGTTTACATGTGTTTTGTCTTTTGATGGTGATGATGATGTCGATGGTTCCTATATGATGTGACAGGATGTGATGTTTATATCTGTGTATGTTGATGTGATATATGCCAATCTAACACTATGTTAGATATTTCATCTGTTGTTTGATTCAATTCTCTTGGAATATGTGTAAATGTAATGGAATCAAAATGTCGAGTCAATAATCTAACCTGCAGGTATTTGCGAAAGAGGCACGGATCGTGTACACGGTAAACATTGTTGAGCTGAAGGACGACGAGCTGAGAGTCGAGGAAGACGCTAAGGTGACGAATATGATGATGCTGGGCGTCGGTCAAGAGGCCAATGACAGCAATGTATTCGGCTTGGTTGTTGGTTGTTGGTCCCAAACAGATGTCGTTTGAATGTAGCATTTCATGTGATGGGGTATAGAGAGCCCAAGCAGCCGAAGCGAGATTTTGTGTCCAACAGCTGGCGCCATCGGCGTAACCAATGTGGTAAGCTAGTGGAGGAGTCATTTGTCAATAGCACAAAGGATAGTTTAGATCAAAAAAGATTAAAAAATGCTAGAGAAGAAAAACTAACCTAAAAGTAGTTTTGACTACATTTAAGCATAAAATTTCTTGAGGTACAACCCGTTGACGGGTTCTTTGAGTGTGAGGCCTTCGGGGGAGGCCAAGATGTAGGCGTCCTTGGTGAGGCAATGTTGTATGATGTATGGGCCATGCCAAAGTGATTCGAATTTGCCATGGCCAAAGGTATCATGAGCGATATCATAGGCTAGGACAAGGTCGCCTTCACAAAACGATCGAAGGTTGACATGGCGATCGAAGGTAGCTTTGGATCGTTTTTTCGCTGCCTCGTTGTTCTGTAATGAGGATCGGCGATCCTCATCCAGAGACTCCAAGTTCAGCAAGCACTGCTCCAGTGGAGCATTGTCAGGTAAAAGTTCAATGGCGGTGCGGAGGGTGGGAATTTCACACTCGATGGGAAGAGTTGCCTCGACCCCATGGACTAAATGAAACGGCGTGAACCCTGTGGCGGTCTTCACTGCCGTTCGATAAGCCCATAGCACGGAAAATAACATATGATGCCAATTGGTTTTATGTTTATTTACCGTGCGTTGTAACATGGTCTTGAGGACTTTGTTGACTGCCTCGACCTGTCTGTTTGACTGAGGGTAGTATGGCGAGGCAAACTCGTGAGAGAAGCCTAACCGAGATGAGAGTTCGACGAAGATCTCATTCTCAAAATGTTTCCCATGATCGGAAACGAGTTGGAGTGGTACACCAAAACGTGATATGACGTGGTTGAAGAAAAAATGCGCTGCAGTGTCAGCGGTATTGTTGAAGGTAGGCATAGCTTCGACCCATTTGGTGAAGTAATCGAGAGTGACAATAATGTATTTGTGACCATTGCTGGAGGGGGGATTACAAGTCATAAAGTCAATGCCCCATTTACAAAAGGGGCCGGCAGAAATGACAGGGTGAAGAAGAGAGGGGGGAGCACGGGCTTTGTTGGCGTAGAGCTGACATTGCTCACAACGTTTCACAGCGTGAATGCAATCATGAAACAGGGAAGGCCAAAAATAACCAGCCCGGATGATCTTTTGAGCTGTGGCGATGCCCAAGAGATGGCCTCCACAGGCGCCACTGTGGCAGTTGTTTAAGACTCTGTCGGCCTCGTCAATAGTCAAACAATGACGCAGAATGGTGTCGATGCCCCGCTGATATAGAATGTCTCCAATGAGGAGATAGCGGGGGGCCTGATGGCGAATGCGCCGACGATCATCTCGTGATAGGTGTTGAACGAACTTTTGGGTTCGTAGGTAGACAAGAAGGTCGCCATACCAAGGATCATTAGAAGCGATGTAGAAGAGATGTTCGTCGGGAAAGTCAGTATTGATGGGGGTATTAGGTATGTCTGAGGGAAGGTCTGTGACAAGTTCCGCGAGAACGAGGGCCTTCTTACTCTTGGGTGTTGAGAACTCGAGGTCGTATTCCTGAAGGATAATGATCCAATGAGCGAATTTACCGTTAACGTGGCAATGGCTGAGCAAATATTGCATAGGGTTGGAATCTGTGACGACCTTGGTGGTGCGAAGCAGAATGTAATGGCGCAGTTTCTGTACTGCGAGGACAACTGCAAGAGCAAGCTTCTCTTCATGTTTGTATTTCAGGGGTGGTCCTGAAAGATTCTTACTGACGTAATAAATGACGTGTTCATGATTGTCATCTCCGAGCTGGATGAGGACGTCGGCTACTGATACAGCTGATGCTGATACGTAGAGAATGTAGTCGCGATTGTAATCAGGTGCACTAATCAAAGGTTCATTGGACAATGCAGTTTTCAGGTCGTCAAACGATTGTTGGGCATAGTCGTCCCAATGAAAAGGGATGTCGTGACGTAGTAAGCGAAGGAAGCCATGTGCGCATATAGCGTAATCTGGAACAAAGTGCCTAAGAAAGTTGGCTTTGCCCTGTAGACTTTGTAGCTGTCGCAAATTCCGAGGAGGTGGAATTTCTGTGATGGCTTGGACTTTGAGGGGGTCTACGGTGATACCGCTTTGTGAAACGATGAAACCGAGGAGGCGCCCCACGGTGACGCAGAACACACACTTGAGAGGGTTCAAGCGAATGTTATACTGACGACACCGTTGAAAGATGATTCGTAATTCATCGAGGTGTTGGAGATGCTTCTTGGATCGAGCGGTGAGGTCGTCCAAGTATGTGAGGATGATGGTAGCCAAATCATGAAAGATATATGTCATAGCCCGCTGAAAAGTGGCGCCGGCATTTTTGAGGCCGAAGGGCATGACGCGATACGCAAACGTACCCCAGGGGGTAATGAATGCAGTTTTGTATTGATCGGCGGGGTGAATCTGAATCTGGTTATAGCCAGAGAATCCGTCCATGAAGGAGAGAGCCTCGTGGTCGGCGCAGTCATCGATAATTTGGTCGATAAAAGGCGTTGGAAAATTGTCTTTTGGACAAGCGTTGTTGAGATCGAGAAAGTCCGTGCAAATGCGAATGGTGCCCTGTTTTTTGTCAACAGGTACAGGGTTGGAAACCCACGATGTGTAAGCGATAGGATAAATAAATCTAGCTGTACGTAATTTTTCGATTTCGGCTTTGATAGCCGTGTCCTTGGCTGGGTGTAATGGTCGTTGTTTCTGGCGAACTGGTGTGATGTCAGGCCAGGTGTCGATGCGGTGTTCGACAATAGAAGGGTCGATGCCAGGCATTTCCGTGTATGACCAGGCGAATATATCCCGAAATTCCTGGAAGAGGGCTTTGTAGGCAGTGATTTCCTCAGGAGTGCAAGCTGCTCCAATGATGATTTCTTCGACGATTCCCGGTTTAATGGAAATGTCGATTTTGATGGTGGGGGAAATGTTAGCCAAATTCCCTTCTTCAAAAGCATTGGGTGCAGGAATAGGGTTTTTGAACCAATCGATCGGTCCCGATGGGATAAAATCTTTGGTTTCGACCGCGTAAATGGGATTGTGGCTAGGAGGCATGAGAGCTTTTTGTGGAAGGAAGGGTGCACGATGATGTAGTGCATCCCAGGGAGAGTCTGGGCGTTGCAGCTCTTCCAATATTTCTTCGTCGCATTGGAAATGACGGGAATATAATGGGTCATGAGGAGTGGTCTCAGTTACAGTGTGGTTGCCCCCTGCTGAAGGAACAGAGGGGGTAATGCTGGAAGCGGGTGAGGGTTCACTCGACATAAACCAGATATTGAAAGACTGAGGAGTACCCGCGGTGGTTGGGGGTAGAATCTCTGTAGAAGGATGGGTAGGAGAGTTAGGTGGATTATGGGGTAAATCCTCAGCTACGTCATCTAAGAACCATGGAGGCATTGGGAGTGCCTTGGGCTTGGGAGAAATGATGTGAAGATCTGCCAGGGATGAAGTGAGGTTAATTACCTCTGCTGCGGGTTGGTGCCGCAGGGCCAACTGATGGCGTCGATATTCGATGATCATCGGACACTGGTATGTAAAATGAGCCAGTGAATCGCAAAGGGAGCATGGGCAGAGCATGCGTTCATTGACGGAAGTAGTGACGTAACGAATGTCAGTAATAGGTGTTGTGGACGAAGTAGCAGGGCGTGGGTTGTTCTGAAAGTCACGGCTGACGATGTCTAATGCCTGGCGGAAACGAGGTAGTGATGGACAATGATGGGTGTAATGGCCATACTCAGAACAAATGGCACACGCGAATTTGGTCTTCAACCCTTTACTACTGGAAGGTTGAGTAGTAACAGTAGTAAGGGGTGGTGTGGGGGTTGGGTTGGGGGGAATAAAATTCCGCAACTCTAGTAGTGATGGGAAATTGTTGGTTTGGTGGCCCGTTTTGTCACACAACGCACATGGTGGTGGGATGCGTGGAGGAAGTGGAGCTGTGGGCTCCTTTGTTTTTCTCCTGCCCCCAACCGTAGCAGGGGGGGTAGGGAGTATGNTGGGGAGTCCTGCCTGTGGGCGGGGGACCATCTCAGGTGGATGTAAGTACCACACTGGGATTGCTAACACCATATTAGGAAGTGTGAGCGTTGTTGCTACCTGGAAAGCTTCTACTCCAGGAGGTGGGTAGAAGAAGGGAATTTGAGTGAGGGGTCGGGGGAATTTCTCCCAAATGGGACTAGGCCCCTGAGGGGTTGTAGATTTGTGGACTGGGGGGGTCGACGAGTTCGCAGGAGGCTCCTATGTGAGTGATGCTGCTTCAGGACCTCTTGAGGCCTCCTGAGCAGGATGGGTATCCTCCATGGGAGTTTTGTTAGACGTAATGATGCATACTTGATTAGGGGGAAGGAGTGGTGGTGCTCCATGGTATGTCCCTAATAAGGATGGGTCTTTGAACATCCCAGGACCCATCTCGACGAGTGGATATACTTCGTGGTTGGCATGAATGAATGGAAGGATGTTATCGATACTGGCTGATGGGTTTGGCTCATAATGTGTAACTTGGTCAATGGTTACTATCTTCCCGTTGTGGGGGAATATAATTGTCCGAAAGACGGATGATGCTACGACCTTCATGGCATACATGTAAGTACGGCCAAGCAAGATATTGTAATCGAGTTGAGCGTCAATAACTTCAATGTCGATGAGAATGGTTTTGCCCTCGAGTTCTACGAGGACATTTTGAAAAATCCCTTCAGGAGATGATGGTCTTTCGTCATAGGCTCGTAATGTGATGGCGAAGGGTAAGAGTTCTGGGGAACCAAGTTTCTGCCATACTGTTTTGGACATGATGCATGTGGATGCCCCTTCATCGATGATGCATCGATGGACTGTGATGTTCCGTATTTTGACTGGTATTTGAATAGCAACTGCTGCGGGAAGACGCGGTTCGCAGCTATCAAGGTCGAAGGTGATAAGTCGAGTATCTGCAGGGTCGACTGCTCCCATGGCGGAAAGGAGTGATTTCCGTTGTGTTGGACATGTCTGGAGGACTTCCAGTACTGACATGGCAACCAGGGATTGTGCCAAGTCATCTACCAAGCTATAGTTATGTGCGGCCCGAGCCTGTGGGTTGTGGACATTCCTGCGCAGTGGGATGCGAGGGATGCGCAATGGTGGTTCGGTGGATGGGTGAGGGATCACCAACGGAGGTCCCGTCGGTGTAGGGTTTGTTTCTGCAACTGTAGGAGTGGACTCAGTTGATGCAGGGTACTGACGATTACGTGTTTGCAGCAGGATTTCCTCCTCGCTGGTGAGGAGAATTGTTCGCTTTGCAGGGTTATTGGGATTATGGTATTGGCCCACTTGAGGTGGGGGATGTTGCATATCCTGTTGGGTGTTTATGACACCCTGATGTGGAATAGGATTTTGTAATACTGCAGGAGGTTGTTGCGCATATTGTTGTTGTGCCTGTTGAGGGGCAGGTTGCGTTGGGGAAGGGGGAATGCTTCCAGAGTCTTTCAACCTCTTGAAATCAGCGATCTGTGGGCAATGGTGGGTGTAATGACCATATACGCCACAAAGATCACAAGGGTGAATGGTTTTAACCGTATTCCTTCCTTGGCGTTTGTTGTTATTACCCCCCTGGGGGTTTTGGTTCCCTTGGTTCGGGTTGCCCCCAGTGGGTTGTTGCTGTGGGGGTTGATTCCTGCCTTGGTTGGGGTTGTTGTTGTTCCTATTTTGTCCTTTCCTCTGGTTATTGTTCGATGGTTGAGATGGGTTGGCTGTGTTTAATTGTTCAAAGTTCTGGTACTGTTGAGTAGCGGACGGTTGAACAAAATTCACCCCCGCATTTGGATGTGGGGGAGCCATGGGTTGTGGAGGGCCGGGAAAGGGGAAGTAAGGGTTTTGTGGTGGTGCGGCTCCATAAGGTACATAGGAAGGCGTGGCACTTTCGCTAGTACTATAAGGTGATGTGGGGTGGGGACCACTTGTGTTTGGAAGAGGTGGATGTATGGGAGGTGCCGGTGGCGGTCCACTCATGGGTGGAGGTGTAGTAACAGGGTAGGGCTGTTGGTAAGGGGGTGGGGGGTAATAAGAAGTGCCCCCATATGCTGGTGGGTATTGAGGGGTCCCATACATCGGTGGTGGCTGGGGTTGTGGGCTATAATGTATGGTAGCACCTATTAGTCCGTCTGCGGAGTGAGACATCCCAGGTTTGTCTTGGCTGAATGGCACAGGTTTTGGAAGATCAGGGAGTATTGTGTACAAATATCCTGACTGTGCATAGATGAGGTCATATTGCTGGGATTTACTAATGGCTTCCTCTTCAGATTGTGGGAAGGTAGAAGCTACATCCTTTTCGAGGAGAGCGACAAGTGATCTGAGAAACCAGTCAAGACATTGCTGCTTGGTGGTTTCTGCTTTGCATAAACTATGTTGCCTACGCCACTCATGAATGTGGTCGGTAATGTGGGTGGCTGAGGACTGTTTGAAATTGGATAGTAGTTCTAGACCATTGTCATGTCGGATGGGTAGTTGGAAGAAATTCAAGAAGGCTTTGGCCAAGGATTCAAAGGTCGAGTGGGACCCAGACTTTTCCTCAACATACCATTTGGCCGATGGGCCAATAAGTGTGCGTTGGAAAAGACACAATCTAACAAAGTCTTCCATAATGCTGTTGGAAGAGCACCATAGGTGAAAGGTCATGACATGATTGGCGGGGTCATCCCCTGCCTTCCCTTCAAACTTTGGTATGTCTGAAGGAATTTTGGTTGGCATTGCAGGCCATGTGGCATCATGCAATATAGGATCATTAGTGAGCTTGGTGAGATCCGGAATTTTGAGAGAGGCCAAGTATGGCATCTGTAGTGGGGGTGGAGGGTTAGCTCCTACCATGGTGTGTTGTGAACCCGACCCTTGATGGGGACTAGGTGGGTTGGTATTCCCTCCTTGAGAGGAAGTGGGTCCTCTGCTTAAAGGAGAGCTAGAGGATGGATGACCTTGGGAAGTGGACCCAAGTAAGGTAGAACCAAGCAAAGCTGATCCTAGGATGGTAGCACTCACAGGTGTGTGTGAACGAGTACGACCAGACACTCCTCCTAATATAGGCGGGAGATTGAGCAAGCGTCGTGAACGACGGGGGTTCTGTGGTTCCCTAATGATGTCAGATTAATTGTGTGATGTACGTGCAACAAGTGACGAGAGAAATATAGAACCAAGAGTCTTTTGCAAAGTGTCTACACAATATATGTACCAAAGTCAAATTGTAATCAGATGTGCATCATACATAAGTGAGAAAGCAGCATATATATGGGTAAGAGGGTTTTTTTGTCCGTGTGGGGGAATCAAAAAATGAAAGCAAATGCTCTTGTCCTAGAAGACGTAACGTCCTTCCTCTCAAATAGCACTGGATCTTCCAATAGCTCTCAACAGTGGGGTCTGAAGTCACCGGAAGAGACACTAGTGAAGAATGAACTAACTGGTTATAATGAGGGGTAGAGGGTGAAATATCCCGAAAGAGTTTTCGATACCTCCCAATAGCCACACAAAATCCAGTCAAGGTGCGATTGCAGCCCACAATCGCCACCTGGGTAGATGTCCTACAATTGGTCACTAGGTACCTCGGTCCAAGCGCAATATTTAGATTTTCAGCCTAAGAAATGGGTCACGGGCTGGATCCCTTCCAAGAGGTGGGTGCCTCAAGGGGGGATGCACAGAACAACCGGACCTCGGCCTTCAACCCTTCACAGGTATCTCCCTGCCTTATGGTGATTGGAACGCTGGACTTGGAGGATTTTAAAGCTCCCTATTTGTCAACTTCTATGTTTTGAAATTGTGAGAACCAGATAACGGGGAGTTATTTGGATACCTACCCCCGAAATCCTACCTAGACTAAAATCTTCTTTTGGCACCTCCTGTGGAGGACAACTTAGTGAGTTGTTAGAAAGATTTTAAATGCAGTTGTTTTGTGAGGCTGGGGGTGAAAACCAACCTCATTTGATTAAAAAAAGGGGGAGTGGATAGTCCAATCAAGAAAAGATGGGGTGTTTTCAGAATCCCTTTGGAGGAAACCTACTTAGACCACCACGTTTCGAGACGAGGCTATGTGAGTGAAAAAGTGGCTTTTGTGTGTGAGTGACAAGTGTACCGATTTTTAGTTATTTAAGTGTCACCTTGCAACATGTGGACATCGCTTGGTCCTTTACAAGAGTTTGATTACCTAAATCAACTAGATGTCGTTGGTACAACCTTGCGGAATTGTAAAAGCCCTAGGAGACTAGCATGTGGACATTGTGGTCCGTTACTATCCTTTAACTCCCTATGTGTGAGTTAATCTAGAAAAGCATGAAACTAGTCTAGATTTGAACATGTGGGCATGTGTGGGCCCATTACAAACTTTTAACTCTCCTAGTTTTCTGATCTAAGAAAGCAAAATTCAAACACTATTTTGTTGTCATGTGGGAATGTATTGGACCCTTTACAAGAATGTGTTTGAAAAAAAGAAACTAAGAGGGGTCTCAAAAAGAGCCTTTGTCCTCTCCTAAGAGTTTGTTTGAAATTGGTTTAAGGGAGGTGAGATCGATTTCTCAATCCTTTTCTGATTCTCAAGATCGCACTATGGCCCAAGAGAAGAGCATATTTCGGATTGTTACTTTCGACTTCTAGTCCCGAAATGTGAATTTAGATGTGCTTTTAAGATTGATGTTTCAACTTAGATTTGTAAACAAAAACAAGCAAAATAAGGGACAATGAATTTTATCCTCCTAAGTGTCTAGGTTTGCTAAGTGATCCCCTTTATAAGTTGAGGGGCTAAGTGGTGTAGTATTCAGAGCTTACACATTATCATCTTAACCAGGGAAATGAGTTTCCCAACATCAAAATCTTACAATGCAAATTTTGCGTCAAATGCGCGGCCTCCTATGTGGACAGAGGCGCATTCTGGCGCCTCCGTGCAGACAAAACAGAAGAGAAAAAGCGCTTAAGCGCACGATGCATGCCTGTGGGGTATAACACCCGCGCGCCTGCGTCAAAAAGTCCGGGAAAAACTCCGGATCGATTTCTCCCCAATTTCTGATGAATTGACTGTTAATCAGGTCGACAGAGGCCGGTTTGTGAACCTGCAAGTCAGTGAAATCAAAAGGAAATCAAATGAAGCCCAAATGAGGGAGGAATTTATACCTTCTCCCCAGTATGGTCGCCAATCTGTTTGCACTCTTTTCGTCGCTGTGTGAGCAAAAGTGAGTGCTTACATGCCTAGTTGGGCTCTGCTAGTCATGACAGCTGTATGGTAAAAGGTTAGAAAGAAAACAACTAAGTTATTAACAAGAATTAAACAAAAACTAAATGACACTATGAGCATGGAAATAAAAATAAAAACAAATGACAATGGACCAATATCACCCAATGTATTAGCTGGTCTGATAGATGAAATCCAAATATACACAATGGAGAAAGAGGACTTGGGTCCCTTCCCTCTCCAATGGAAGGCTCTTGAGGCCCTCAACTGATTTGCTCTCCTTACAAGAAAAGATGAAATGTGGATGAAAGAACTCCAAGCTTATTCACTCAAGTGAGGGGTGAATAGCTTATGAAATGCAGCTTACAATGTGTATTTCCAAAGAAGGGGTTTCTAGCAATCTCAGCAGCATAACAGTATGAAGAATTCCTTGAAGAAATGTTGGTCATTCATGGCTTTTTATAGCCAAGCATTGGGTTATTATGCAACCTCTTTTGAATGTGAAAAGGGGCTCTTTAGGGCACAATTAGGTCTTTGACCAGCCTCCCCACGCAGATTGAGCTCAGATTTGGTGTCAAATCGACTTGGGAGCCGATCCATTAGTGGTTGGGAGGCCGACCAGTTTCATAAATGCGTCGTTTGGCAGGCGCGTGGGTTTTTCACCCCACAGCCGCGCATATGCACTTCAATTACGAAGATGTTGCGCGCGCGCGTGCTCGCGCCCAGTGGGTGCCAAGCGCCTTTTAATTTTTGGGCCATTTTGTATAGTTTTGACCCTTTTGCTGTGCTGTGGAATTAACCTTGTGCCATGAATGATTGTTTTTCTGTGCTGACGATGCAGAGTTCTTTTCGCCCTGTGCGGACAAAATTTCAGTGATAACATCAGGCCCAGTTCATCTCCTTGTGGTTCTTCGATCATGATGGTGCCAAAGAAAGATGGAATGTGGAAATATGTGTCGATTACCGGGCCTTAAATAAAATCATGGTGACAAATCAATACCCTCTTCCTCATATAGATGATTTACTTGATCAATTGAAGAATGTTGTTTATTTCACTAAGTTGGATTTACGCAGTGGATATCATCAAATAAGGATCGAAGAATAGGATGCATGGAAAAATTCCTTTAAAACCAAATAGGGATTGTTTGAGTGGTTAGTTATGTCATTTGGATTTGTAATGCTCTGAAAACTTTCATGTGTGTGATGAATGATGTATTCGGGCCTTTCCTAGATGAATTTGTGATTGTATATTTAGACGTCATTCTTAGTTTTAGCGGGACTTGGGATGAACATGTGAGGCATGAAAATAAAGTATTGGATACTTTGCAAAGGGAAAAGTTGTATGTAAAATTTTCTAAATGTGAATTTGGCAAGAATGCACTTTTGTACTTAGGTCATATTGTAGGAGGAGGACAATTAAAAATTGATCCTTCCAAAATTAATGTAATTGTAAACTAGCCTGAGACAAAAAGTGCAACCAAAGTCTGAATATTCTTAGGTGCAGTCCAGTATTGGAGGAGGTTCATTTCCAACTTCTCCTTTATAAAATCTCCTTTGCATGCCTTAAACAGTGTGAAGAACACTTTTCAGTGGGAAGGAAAGAACAAAAATATTTCAACACTTTGAAGGAGAATATCAGTACCGCACCAGTATTAACACTGCCAAATACTCAACAGCCTTTTGAGATCGAGACAGATGCCAAAGGATATGGCATGGGTTCATTATTGATGCAATATCATAAGCATATCTGTTACCACTTTGAAACCTTTAACCAAGTTGTTTTTAACTATCCTACATATGATAAAGAGCTGTATGAATTAGTCTAGAGCATAAAGAAATGGAAGAACTACTTGTTAGGGAAGGAAACAATCATACATATAGATCACCAACCCTTACAGTATCTCCAAGCATAGACCAAATTGCAACAATCTCAACACTACAGATGGATGGGTTTTCTACAACAAATTCATTTGGTAATCAAGCACAAAAAGGGTACAAGTAACAAGGTAGACGATATGATTTCTAGACCTCCTATTGTTGCTTCTATTATTTTGAAGAATACTTCTTTATGTCATGATGGCTATGTAGAAAAATATGCCATCGATGAAGATTTTAAAGAATTATATGAGAAGATAACCCTTGGTGCACAAGTAGAGAACTATTGTCTACAGGGAAAAATACTCTACCATCTTGGAAAGCTATGTATTCCTACAAGTGAACGAGTCCATGTAATACGAGAATCTCACACTTCTCTTGTGTCTGTGAATTTTGGGGTAGGAAAAACTATGGCTCATTTGCAGAGGTTTTGTTACTGGCCTCAAATAAAATAAATTGTAACTAAATATGTAAAGGGGTGTGTGGTGTGTTCTACTTGTAATCCCACTAATAGAAAACTAGGGCTATACTCACGACTTCTTGTTCCATCCCATCCATGGGAAAGTATCTCCATGGTTTTTGTAGGGGGTTTACCAATGACCAAAGGGGGTCATGACTATTTGTATGTTGTATTGGATAGGTTCAACAATATGTGTATCTTGATTCCATGTAAAAAGAAGATCATTGTTGAGCAGACTGTTAATCTCTTCTTTCACTATGTTTGGGTTCACTTTGTGTTACCCACATCCATTGTCTCGGATCGAGATACTCGATTCCTTGGGGACTTTTAGACTAGCTTGTGGAGGATGATGGACACCAAATTGAAGAGGAGCATTTATTTCCATCCACAGACTGATAGACAGACAGAGGTGGTAAACCAAATAGTGGTATTTTTTCTCTGAGGATACTGTAGTAAGCATCCCAAGTTATGGAATGAAAAAATACCCTATGGACAACATGCATACAATCGAGATTTACATTCATCCACTCAGAGTTCACCTTTTGAGACATATTTTGGGTACCTACCCAAGGTTCCTTTGGACTTGATGTATGGTAGATATGTCGATGTGAATGAAGAAAAAATAGAGGATAAAGCCCACAAATTTATCTAGAGGATCCGACAGATATACCAGGAAGTCAGGGAATAGATGGAGAAAAGTCAAGCACAATATAAAGCTCGGCATGACAAGCACATGGTTGATCACTGGTTCCATGTTAGAGACCGGGTATGGCTTCACATCAGTAAGGAGATATTGAAGGGTGAAGGAAAGAAACTCAATACCATTCATTATGGACCCTTCACTATCTTGGAGAAAAGTGGTACCAATG
>ML850298.1:26306-43172 GCA_009831015.1 Picea engelmannii
GATAAAACATTAAAAAAAAAAAAGAACCCAAAACCCAAAAACAATACAAATGACAAACCCTGCCCACACCCATTCATTACAAAGAAAATTTGTAATGATCACCCACCCGCACTCGTTCCTGATCTAGTAGTTGAGAATAACCCCATCGAAGGACAGAGGCAAAGGAGAAAAACCCATATCCTTCAATTAGATCACCCTAATTTGACAGGTTCATAGAGAGAAACATTGTCTGATAGAGGTAGAGGAGAAAATTAGGAGCCTTGTTCGGCCATCGATAGAGCAGGAGGAGTAGAGGATCCCTATTCGGCCATCAATAGAGGAATAAGTAGAGGTGCAAAGGATCCCTGTCCGACCATCTATAGAGGTAGAGGAGAAAAGGATCCCTATCCGACCATCGAAAGAGGAAGAGGCATAGGATCCCTATCTGGACATCGACAGAGGTAGAGGATCCCTATCCGGACAAACCCGTGGAGATTCTGCCAAAATCAGTAATGTCTCTCCTCTTGCTGCTAAAACTGGTTGAAACATTACAAACTAAGAGGGAAAAAACTTATAAAAATATGAATAACCAGGATAGAGGTAGTTGGTAAATCAATGGAGGTTTCATTCACTGTTATGTTTCTTCCATTGTTCCATACAATTTCCCTAAGTTTGAGTTTTTCTTAATGTTTTTCTTAGCTTCTTCACCAATCTATCACATACCATGAAGACCTATTGTAACAAGTATAGCTCATTAATTTATCAAATATCATAGTGCTAATCAACTTAATATAGGTGGTAGGGTTGTAACATTTCATGTCTTATTTCATTTTTATCCATGGAGAAAACTTAAATAGCAAAATGGTATATAGTCCATTCAATCCCCCTCTACCAATAGAAACACTAAAATCTACACAATTCATATGATTATTGTTTTTTTTAATATAACAAAAACATGAAATTCTATCCGAACGTAGGAAAACGTTTGTTTCATTTTCTACACGAATGTATTAATCATGTGATGGGATTACTATAGTCATTTCTTAATGCCACTAGGCTTATTTAGACTAGAAAGAATCTTAGCAAGAAAAGGGGAAATCATAGATACCAATGAAATGTGTCCCTCTAAACTAGTGTTGTATTCCATGAAACCTTAGATTGGGGAGAGGATTAACTTGTCCTTGGCATCCAATCACCCTTTTTCTCTCTCATGCATGATCAAGCATTAGGGTAGAACTGTTGGACACACCAATCACACTGAGAGGGGGGTGAATCAGTGTGAGGGATATTTTTACACTTTTCACAAAAATTAGTTAGCAATTACCATTCACAACATAATTACTTATTAGTTCCATTCATACTTAGTTTCTTGCATGTAAATATATCTCAATTACATATATTAATAATAAATAGATATGCACTATCACAATAAAGAACACAAGGAACACCATATATATGTATAAGTTTCTTTTGTATTATGGACTACAATCCTTTGGGTTTTATCAACACCAACTGAAGTAGAGCACCAACTCCAAGAGAGAACCAACTCTTAATGCAAGACATATCTTGTGTATATCAGCACCAATCGAGATGTGAGGAATCCAACCCTCAAGTACAAGACCTAGCTTGTAGACATAAATAAATCTGTCAAATTGTGCCAACAGTCTATACCAATACAAGTGCATTAACTATGAACAACCTGTCACAACAACCTATCACCTCAACCTGTCTCATCAATATCATCATCCAAATCTGATATGTAACTCTGTAACATACCCGGTGTATGTGATCATAGACTTGCAAACATTTTTTAACTTCAACAATAAGAAACCAACATTTTCATCAAACTTTACTTTAGTCTCACATGACTAATTTTGGATTAGTCAACAACCATAACTTGAAACTATTGATATTATGGTAGTTTCAAGAGGTATGAACCTCCATTGTGACCTTTGAAAAGATTAGAATGTTTCGGAAGAAAGAAAATAAGTGAACATAACCCTAGAAGAGATGTCGGCTGAGAGAGATAATTAATATGAATTTATTAGTACCCAGAATGAGAAGTCGGCCTAGGAAGTCTACCAGAATTACTATAAATATAGGGAGTTAGTATTTCATTCGAAACACTTCTCATAATTTCAGACAGGCACTTGTGCGCACTGCAGTCTGGCAGTCTTGTGTGCAAGTTCTGGAGAAGGTGTTGCAACCATTTCTAAAGCCTATTGCTTCTATCTTTTGGGTTGGACTTTCTGATCATATTTGGTTACTTCTTTCTTGGTGCATTAGTCTTGCTTGGCTATTGGATTGCTACCAGGATTCTTCTCTCTTTCAAGGTCAAGTTGCTTGTAGGGTGGCTTCGACCTATGGTTGGGTGACAATAGTGATATTGTCAATGGTAAAACGAGCACATTCTAATAGGTTATGGGCTCACACCTCCTTCACTCAGTCTAACTATTGGAAGGAAGCATAACCATTAGAATATTAAGCTCTCTAAATGACTCTCTCTAGGGTTACTAGCAGGAGAAATTTCCAAGACACTGTTGCTAGGGTTACTAGCAGAAGCAACTTCCAAGACACTGTCGCTAGGGTTACTAGCAGGAGCAGTTGCAAAAACACTAAAACCCTGATCCAACACCTTGTGACGGAACATCTCATTAAATAATAAGGTATTCAAGTATGCCTTAGTCCAGCACATCTATTGGCACTTTCAGAAGGCATAAAAGTCAAAGTTGAAGTTTTGGATCAAGGCATGACTAGTCACCAGTCAACCGAAGACATGACTGAAAAGACTAGTTACCTACACTACTCAGCACTCACAGGAATTATTGAAGACGACATGTGGATAATTGATAGTGGATCTTCTAGGCACATGATGGGATATCAAGCTAGACTCTCAAGTCTAAATGAGAAGAAGACATCGTACAAGGTAGATCTTGGAGACAAAATAACTTACCCAATCGAAGGATTTGGACAAGCCTCCGTCAAGTTGAAAACAGGTAACAATGTTCACTTGAGAAATGTCTTATATGTACCTAGTTTAGAAAAGAATATTGTATCCATATCTTGCCTAGAAGACAAAGGAAACATAATAGCTTTCGTAGATGGAAAATTATTATCTTGGCATAAAGACTCCATCATAGAGAATTCTAGGGTTATTGGAACCCGTGAAGGAAATCTATATAGAATACTAGAAAAAAAATGAAGAAGCTCTAGTACATGATGAAGTCAATCCCAATGAAATTTGGAATAGAATGTACACTCATATTAACTATCAAGAAATACCTTTTCTCAAAAACATGGTTGAAGGAATACCAGAATTGCAATCTACACATGAAGGAATTTGCAAAGGATGTGCTCTTGGAAAGAATGTCAAGAAACCATTTCCAAGAAGCAATAATAGATCTAAGGAGATTGTAGATCTAATACACTCATATGTTTGTGGTATGATTCCAGTCAAATCTCTAGGAAGTTCTCTTTACTACGTAATCTTCATAGATGATTATTCAAGAAATAATTGGTTATATCTTTTGAAGACAAAGGATGAAGTATTCAACATGTTTCAAGAATTCAAAGTAGAGATAGAGAACCTCACGAACAAGAAAATCAAGACCTTAAGAACAGATAATGGAGGAGAATATACATCAAATGAATTCATTTTATTCTATAAATCGACAGGGATTAGGAGGTACCTGACTGTTCCTCATAATCCTCAACAAAATGGTGTAGTAGAAAGAAAGAACAAATCTATTGAAGAAACCATGAAGGCGCTACTAAATGATCAAGGTTTATCCATGTTCTTATGGGGAGAAGAAGCCATGATAGTATTCATCACATACTGAAGGAAATGACTTCAAAAGAAGCCTTCTTAGATATGAAACCTAATGTGGAAAACCTAAGAAAATTTGTATGTCTTGTTTACTCTCACATTCCCAAGGACAAAAGGAATAAATTAGAACCCTCAGGAAATAAGGGCATATTCGGGGGATATAGTGAATCATCCAAGGCATATAGAATCCATATTCCAGAACAACATAAGATTGAAGTCAGCAGAGATGTGACCTTCAATGAAAAGATGGCTTTCAAGAAATTCATAGAAAAAACTATAGAAGAAGAAGAGCATGAAGAGCCTATTAAAGAAAGCACAAAAAACCAGAATGATGAAAAAGGAACAACCTGATCATCCTATGCAACCATGTGAGATCATTGATTCAAACACCATACCTAAGACCAAGAAACGACCAACTTGGCTTGAAGCTACCTTACAAGAAGTAGAAAGACTCAAGGCCCCAGATGGGACATTCAGAAAAAATAAGAAGCCTAAAAGATTCTCAATCTATGCAGCATGTATGACACAGCTTCTAGATGAAGAACCTGCCACATTTGAAGAAGCAGTTCAAAAGAAACAATGGAAAGAAGCTATGACGAAAAAACACCAATCCATCATGAAAAATGATGTATGGGAAATTGTGCCTATACCTAAAGAAAAATCAGTGGTAACTTCAAAATGGGTATATAAGATCAAACATGCAGTAGACGGAAGTGTGGATAAATATAAATAAAGGTTCATAGCTAGAGGGTTCTCCTAGAATGAGGGAGAAGACTATGATGAAACATTTTCTCTGGTTGCTAGATATGCTTCCATTAGAGCTATCATATATATTTCCTCTTCCATGGGATGGATTTTACATCAGACGAATGTAAAAACAGCTTTCCTCAATGGAGCAATCAAAGAAGAAGTATATATTGAACAACCTCAAGGGTTTGAAGTACATTCTAAAGACACTCATGTTTGCAGACTAAATAAATCCTTATATGGACTCAAGCAAGCTCCAAGAGATTGGTATGTTAGAATAGACATCTATCTAATGAGATGTGGTTTCTCCAAAATTCATGCAGATCCAAACCTTTACTACAAAGTTGTGAACAATGCACCTATGATTCTACTACTATATGTTGACGATCAATACCTAACATGTGAAGAGTCTCTCATCATCCAGTGAAAAAATGAACTAGATTTTGAGTTTGATATTAAATATCTTGGTCTCATGCATTATTACTGGGACTAGAAGTATGTAAGAAGTGTGGTGAAGTATTCCTTGGACAAGGAAAGTATGCAATAAAGATTCTCCAGAAGTTTGGAATGATGGATTGCAAATCCATGGACACTCCTATGACTATAGACATAAGAAAATTAAGAGATTCAGATTTTGATCCAGTAGATCCATCACTCTATCAACAATTGGTTGGGTCATTGATGTATTTGGCAAATACTCAACTAGACATTTGCTTTTCCGTGAACACACTAAGCCAATTCTAGGTGGAACCTAGACATGAGAATTGGATAGTTGCAAAGAATGTCCTAAGATATATTCGTGGGACAATAAACTATGGTCTAAGATATACCACATCCAGTGATATACAGATTCATTGATTCACAGATTCAGATTGGGCAGGAAGTGTAGAAGATAGAAAGAGTACTTCAGGGATGTGTTTCGGCTTGGACTCCACTATGATATCTTGGGGCAGAAGGAAAAAGAAGTTTGTCGCACTCAACACAACATAAGCAGAATATATCACAACATGTGAGGCATGCATAGAGGCAATATGGTTGAGAAATCTAATATCTTATTTATTTGATCAGGTTCCAGATTCAATCATAATACACTGTGACAATCAGAGTTGTATAAGGCTATCATAACACCTAGTGTTTTATGAACGATCGAAACATATTGATATCAAATACTAATTTATTCAAGATAAATTCCAGGAAGGAGAAGTAAAGCTCCAGTATATCCCCATGAATGAGCAGATAGCAGATATCCTGACAAAGCCTCTGTCCAAAATAAAGTTTGCATATTTTTGAGACAAATTGGGGATCGTGGAAATAACTCCCTTAGTCAAAAGGAGAAGAAATGACTCTCCAGGTTGGGAGGGAGCACTGAAATTTTATTGAATTAAGGATATTCATTTTCAAGTTTGAAAAATGGTCCATCTTGGGTAGTTCCTTTCCATATTCAGAAAGTAGTTTGAGATTTCTGATGGATAGGCATTTTCCAGTTCGGAAAATGGTCCAGATCGAACGGTCATTTTCGTAATGAAAATGGTTCGATGGATTGATGATGTACCATAGATAGTGATTTCCCATTGTGGTTAACATGGGGAATGGTATAGGGAAGTCTCTCTTGTTGAGGGTTACTCAAGAAGACTTGACCGCCTCTCTGGACAACAATTTCCCATTCTGGTTAACATGGGGAATGGTTCGTTTTGGAGGTTGGTGTAGGAAAGTCATTTCCTTAGGAAATGGTCTGGACAATCATTCCTTAGGGAAAATTCATTCTCTCCAGGTTTCACTTTGTTTAGTGCCAGAGGAATGGACCAGGTTCAACAATCAGGGACAGGCATTCCTTAGGGTGGATTCATTCTCTCCAGGATAAGAAATCATGACAACTATTCTTCCTTTCTTGAGAAGAATATTCCAGATATCCCATCATTGATGTTCTACTCTGAGGGCATGTGCTCTTTCATATCTCACAGATGTGAGTGAAAGAATGGCCCAGGCAATTCAGTTTATATCATAACAATATCTTATGTGCAAGTTGATATCAGATGATTGTTATGGAAACTGCATGTCTCCAGACAATAGATATATGCTACTATGGTGGACATATTCCACTATTTGTGACTATTTGTCATGGTTTGAGTAGTTTTGTACTACCATGGATAAATACAGTTGTGTTATATCAATTGATATTGTACCTATTGTCATGAAAATTATCCAATTGGATAATAATGATGGTGCTCGTGATGCTACAAGTTGAATGGTTTGTTTGTGCTCAAGACCATTATCAGTTATACCTCCCTAGCTAGGAGGGAGTGTTGATATTATGGTAGCTTCAAGAGGTATCAACCTCCATTATGAAATTTGACAGTATTAGAATGTTTCAGAAGAAAGAAAAGAAGTGAACATAACCCTATAAGAGATGTTGGCTGAGAGAGATAATTAATATGAATTTATTAGTACCCAGAATGAGAAATTGGCCCAAGCAGTCTACCAGGATTACTATAAATACAGGGCACCAATCTTTCATTCGACACACTTCTCATAATTGCAGGCAGGAACTTGTGTGCATTGCATTCTGGCAGTCTTGTGTGCAAGTTCTGGAGAAGGTGTTGTTGCCAATTTTAAATCCTATTGCTTCTATCTTTTGGGTTGGACTCTCTGATAAGATTTGGTTACTTCTTGCTTGGTGCATTAGTATTTCTTGGCTATTGTATTTCTACTAGGATTCTTCTCTCTGTCAAGGTCAAGGTGCTCGGAGGGTGGCTTCGACCTATGGTTGGGTGACAATAGTGATATTGTCAATGGTAAAACGAGCACATTCTAACAGAAACAATCATAACTCTGTACCTATCATGAATAAAGGTCTGAAAATGGTACACAATTTTATTCAGTGTCTTGTCTGCAATTCCTCTAGGTTTCATTGCTTGTAACCTCCCAGAAAATGAGTTATACGAAAAATGGAATACCTTCTTGAATTCTAGGTTTTCTAGAGAGCGAACTTGTAGAGCATGCCCCGCATGGAATATTTTTGTTTGGATATGAAAATTGTACAAAACATACTGAAGCTTGTATGACAACCAATACATTTATTCTTACTGAATTTGGATATGTTATGAAGAATTTATGACGTTTTTACCTTAAACACATGTTTTAGACTAGTTTCAGGACTAGCCACAAACCCTATTTTCTATGGAGTGTAACTCCCAAAATACAACGACCCACAAGATGAAATTTTTATTACAGTTACTTGGATATGTTGTCTCAACATCCTCCATATTTATTTATCTGAATCATTCTAGAAAACAAGTTATTGCGAAAATGGTGAGATGGCCTCTAAATAACATACCTTAGAAAGCATCATCAAAAGAATTTATCCTCCCTTGAATTTCGGCCTTCTTTACTTCACCTTCCTTATGAAATTATCCTTATATATCCTTTGGTTACCTCAGTCACTTGTAGATATTTAATATGCTCAATGGATACAAATTGGAGACCCTTTGTCTCTTATTTATACTTTCCAAGTAGCTTCATATAGAAGTATCCACTTAACCACTTTGTCCACTTAACGTAACCACTTTGTCCACTTAACTTAACCACTTTCCACAAATAGTAAGTTATCCACTCCTAGTTGCAACTAACTTTACTATTTAATTAATTTCTTTTGCAACCACTTTGACTTATCCATAAATAGTAAACTCACCACTTCTTGTTGCAACCACTTTATTATTTAAACAATTTCTCTTTGCAACCACTTTGACTACTTTATTATTTAAATAATTTATCTTTACTCAACTTCTTGTTGCAACTAAMTTTTATATAATTAGTCAATTCATAACTTATGTTTCCTTAACTAACTTCTTGTTGCAACTAATTTATAGTAAACTCTCCAATTATAGTTGCAACTAATTTATTTTTTATTGTTTTATTGTTGCAACCACTTAACCCATGACTAACCACTTTGATTGGTCAATTTCTTCTAGGATATTCTAGAATAATTTGACTTCTTTGACCTTATATCAGATTCTAGATAACTCATGAGGGTTCTCCAACTTCACATGGCCATAACTATCTAACCGTGAGGAGTTATATGACGTTCCACATATCACCGGAAATGGAATGCCATATGCTATCCATATGGGATAGTTTATCCTATAAATTCAGTGATATTCATTACATTATTACTTAATCAAAATTGGGTTCCATAACCACATTGTTCAGCTACCTACCCAACTCAACATCTATTTTAATCTGATGATAACCTGAGAATCCATCTATGAATTAATATGTTTCTTGACCTCCCACATTCTCCAAGAACTCGTCTGTAAAAGGGGAATGAAAAGGATCATGTAAGCAAGCATCATTCAATTTAATTATATCTAAATAAATTCTTATTCCCCCTTGTTTCTTTTCATGGACCACCATGGGACTAATCCATTCGGATTCTTCCACTAGTTATTTGATATCATCTTCTAGCATTCGGTCAAGTTTTGTTTTCACTTTCTTCTTATACAATGGATTCATCCTGTAAGGTATCTGTCTAATAGGTATAACATTTGGTTTTAGGAGTATATTCATCTCACCTAGCTCACCTACTATTATTTTCATCTCTGTAAAGCTTGTTGGAAACAGGTCACTGTATTTGCGCAGTAATTATGTTATCCTTTCTAGTGTCTGCTCATCCTAATAGTCTCCAATGCTTTCCATTTTAGTGTTTTCTTCTATCCTAATATTGACTTTCTTGACCTTAATTTGTGTAGAAAATGCCTCTGATTCCAAATATGGACCTTGCACCTCTCGTTCTCCTTCAATATTTTTTATTTGGACATTGCACAAATCATCTTCTTCTGGTGTATCCTCTACGGCATGATAACATGAGAGTAAGTATTTGACTGATTGTTTGTTCTGTTGTTGATATTTTGTTATAATTTCCACCTCGAGTTCCTCAAAAAATAACATTCCATGTATCATCTTCAGGGCTAAATCGATATTTGGGTTCTCATGATCAAATGAGAAAGTTACCACAAAATTATGTTGTAATATTGTCCCTTATGTAGTGCCTCTGCGCAATTCTTTTTCTATGTATCAGTTCCATTGTATCCCTTCCAATGTAAGAATAAAGTAATGAGGTCATTCTTTTGGTGGTATCAACCTCCATTTTGTTATGCATTTCTCTATGTTCTCAGTTGGTCTTCCTCACCCATCATATTTCTGCAATATATTATTCCCCTGTTTTGCACAAAATCTAATGTACAGTAACCATTTACACTAATACTAGTATTGAATTATTTCCTTATGCACGCCCCACCATCTTGCGGGTGTTTCCTTTAGTGAAATATCCAAGGCTAAAAACCTCTAATTTTCCAAAAATTCTTCCTCATAGTTTGTCAAGAATTCTTCTAGGTCATTCTAACCATGAAAAGTGGGAGGTTCCCTTATCTTTGTACTGACCCACCTTACTACGAACTCTATTATTGCACACCTCCTTGTGGAGACTTCATGTAGTATTTACTTCCAGTTTTCTAGGCATGTATCTAAGTTTGAGGCACACAACATAATTCTTCTCCAGCTAAGTACCCCATCTGTAGTTGGGTTGACATAATATTCTTCTCGCGTAGTAGTCTTATATAGTTGATTTATTCCTTCCAATTCCAAACATGTCGCCTCTACACACCTTTCTCCTTTTGAGGGGTATAATGGTGAAATCACTTTGTACTTGCCTGATTCAAAAGTCATTTTCTGTTTCTTTAATTTGATCACATATGGTTATCAAATTCCCAGTCTAATCCGATTAATGTTGGTTATGGTGTTGTTCCATCTACTATTTTTATAACTTTGAAATATGCCACAGTGCATACTCCATCCAATTCTACTGTCACGCCTTTAAGTCTTCCAATTGGTGATACTCTATGTTGATTTTCTAATTTCAACTGAACAGGTGAATACCCTAATGTGGGTTCCCCCATACACTGCCATATCTTCTTCGGTAAGACATTCACTTCATAGACTAAATCAAGTATGACATCTCCCATATTGAATTCCCCAATGTTGGCATTTAACTTGAATTCCCTACTTGTTCTTCTTCTTGTATGGAGATGATTAATTATATTTTGTTCTAACTTCCCTTATACTTATGTGTTGCATATTTATAGCAAATTATGTAAGACCTTAATGGATGATAGATCATTCAATAACTTGACACAAGATTGCAGAAAAGTCTTTAGGTTACTTACTTACTCTGAAGGTTGTCCTTTACTGGTGTGATCCATTGAGAGTGGCATCTCGTACAATGGTGTATCATGAATTTGTTGTGCGGTTAATGTAGACCCAATGTTCTATTTTAGACTCTCATGTATGTCCTCCTTAAACAACTCCTTTTTATTCATGCGCATAAAAATGCTTCTATGGCTCAGTTTTCTTCTTGACCCAATGGTGTTGAGTTGGATCATGTTTTATTGCATCAGCTTCCATCTTGGGTCCTCCTCGAGTAACTATGTTGATATTCTTCCCATCATCCCTAGCTTCTGTAGAAATGCACTGTATGTTTTGATTGTTCTAGTTCCTTTTTTCTTGTGTTTTTCCCAATAATGTTGGATAGTCTTTGGTGTCGTGGTATGCTACACGACAATACATACATATCGCAGTTGGAAGTGGACAGTCTCTTACATAGTGTCTTGGTTGTTGAAAATTATGGAAGACTACTTGCCCTCTGCCTCGTCTAAATCCCCCTCTGCCCCAACCTCCACCTCTGAATCCACCTTTATCTCTGCACGGTGAATTGTATTGGGGTATGTGGTTATATTGTGTGTTATTATACTTTGGTTGTGCATTGTTGGACTGCGACTACCCGGGATTGAATTGTGGTTGCACATTATTGAACTGCGGTGTGTCTTTCCCTAACATAATCTCTTTTTTCACCATGTAGGTGTCTGAAGTTCTCTCTCTCATCAATTCAAGTGTTTTGTAGTCCTTGTCATCATGACCTACAAACTTAAAAAAATTGTAGTAAGAATTTTTTGGCATTGCCTTATACTTCTGTATCACTAGAAAATGATATGGTTCATGCCCATGTGTCTTACAAATTACACAGCATGGTCCTCCTGTAGGAAAGGGGTTTGACACCCCTGCTGCCAAGTACTTCTCAAAGGTTGGAAATGCATTCTTATGGTGTCCTTTTTTTCTTCATAACATGCACCATACAACTTCTCTCTTCTCCTTCCCCTTATTCTAGTTCAAATGAAATGTCATATTCTTCAAATCCTCTTTCAACTCTTCTATTGTTAGATTTGTATGTTGATATTGGTTTTCCTCTAGTTGCAAGGTTGCTTGCAGAGCCTCTTCCTGAGTTTGGAACTTTTGTTTTCTCAAGGGATACTTCAAGTGTGGTAATAGTGAGTTCATAAATAAATGCCTATGTTGCATTTCTGTATTAGAGTAATTCAACTTACCTTTCATATGTTTGAACATTTGATCAATATCCCAGACATACTCACTTGGTTTTTTCTTGATCTCAATCATTTTGTTCATGTACTGGTCTTGTGAGATTGGATTATGAAATTCATTTACCAACAATCTTTTCACCTCCACAACAGTCTTTGGTGCTCCTTGTGGAATATTTACATCAAGGCTCATGTACCAGCCTATCGCATGGTCTCTGAATGTTATATCCAACTGCATGACTTTTGCATCCTCGGTTATGACCTTCTTTTCTTCCCATATCATTTCACAGATGAATAAATGCTTCTCAGGTTCCTCTGACGTTTCTCCATGAAAATCTGGTAATCTGATAATGGGATATACTCTCGCAATTTTGAAACGTGTTGAACTACTTCCTTCGTGCGGTGTATATAGTTAATTATTACTTCCTGAACTTGTACCCCTAGTTGGTTTTCCTCTATTGGACCATTGAATTGTTGCCCCTCTTCTACTAAAAATCGGTTTTCTAGAATCTTATGTTCCTTCAGATTTATTAGTCACACATGGGGTTGTAGGTTCCACACTAACTGTGATATAGACTGGAGTTCCACCTTTTTTTCTTGACCCTAGCCTCAACCCTCAATCCTTATAACCCTAATACCTCAGGGTTGTAAACCCTTTCCTGTATAATAATTCCTTTTTATTATTTTGATTAACTAGTTTTCAATATTGTTGCTAGATTATATAAACAATGGTGGGTTCTACGTGTTCTTTGTCTTCATCTGACTTAGAGTCTAGCTCAGTAATTTCATCTAACAATAACCTAAATTTCATAAATGTCTTATTGTGAATAAATCACATGCTTTTATTAAAAGTATTTTTTATGTCAACAACCTCTCGTGGAACTTAAATGCAATGTGTTAGAAGGAATTATGTCAATTATTAAATTAAGGAAAGCAATTTATGAATTTAAGATAAGGTTTTTCATGATGACAAATTATGTGATAAATATTGTTGTATATATGTACATGATTTGCACAAAACTAGTGACAATTTTGCATCTCCTATCCTAATACAGTTCATCCTTGGATTGGAAACAAATGTCAAAACATTTTAATTGGAAGATATATGTGCAACATACCCCAATCAATACCTAATGTGCCCCAAGATCAAATTTCTTCTTGAAATTTATTACATGACATCTTCAAGTAGAGCAAGAAATTTAGAGGTAGATGGAGTTTTTCCTTTGCAAATTTACTATGAAGCATTAGTGGTGTATGTTCGTTCCAAATGCAAAGGGATAAAGTACCATAGACGACGTATTGTGATGGAACATTTTCAATGTGGTGGAATCCCTCTTATTGTTGGAATTTTCTCCCATTACCATTGTTGCAAACCTCATAGGTCCTATATAGCACACATGGATTCCTTGTATCAGCTTCAGGGCTAAATCGATATTGGGTTCCTCATGCTCAAATGAGAAAGTTACCACAAAATTCTATTGTAATACTATCCATTATGTAATGCCTATGCGCAATTCTTGTTCTGTGTACCAGTTCCCTGATATCCCTTCCAATGTATGAATAAAGTAATGAGTCCATTCTTTTAGTGGTGTCAACCTCCATTGTGTTATGCATTTCTCAATGTGCTCAACTAGTCTTCCTCACCCATCATATTTATGCAATATATTATTCCCCTATTCTACACCAAATCTAATGCGCAGTAACCATTTACACTGATACCAGTATTGAATTGTTTCCTTATGCATGCCCCACCATCTTGCAGGTGTTTCCTTTAGTGAAATATTCAGGGCTAACAGCCTCTGATTTTCCAAAACTTCTTCCTCATAGTTGGTCAAGAATTCTTCTATGTCATTCAAACCATAAAAATTGGGAGGTTCCCTTATCTCTGTACTAACCCACCTTACTACGCACTCTATTCATGCGCAGCTCCTTGTGAAGACTTCATGTAGTATTTACTACCATTTTTCGAGGACAGTATTTGAGTCTAAGGCACACAACGTAATGCTTCTTCATCTGAGTACCCCATCTACAGTTGGGTTGACATAATCTTCTTCTCGTGTAGTAGTCCTATATAATTGATTTATTTCTTACAAGTCCAAACATGTCGCCTCTACAAACCTTTCTCCTTCTAGGGGGTCCAATGGTGCAATCACTCTGTACTCGCTTGATTCAAAAGACATTTTTTTTTCTTTAGGTTGATCACATCCTGGTTATCAAATTCCCAGTACAATATGATTAATGTTGGGTATGGTGATGTTCCATATACTATTTCTATAACTTCAAAATCTGCCACAATGCACACTCCATCCAAGTCTACTCTCACACCTTTAAGTGTTCCAACTGGTAACAATCTATGTTGATTTTCTAATTTCAACTAGACAGGTGAATACCCTAATGTGGGTTCCCCCTTACACTGCCATGTCTTCTTAGGCAAGACATTCACTTCAGAGCCTAAATCAAGTATGACATCTCCCATATTGAAATCCCCAACGTTGGCATTTAACGTGAATTCCCTACTTGTTCTTCTTCTCGTATGGAGATGATTAACTTTATTTTGTTCTAACTTCACTTCTACTTCAGTGTTACATCTTTCTAGAAAGTTCTAGAAGACCTTAATGGATGATGGATCATTCAATAACTTGACATAGGATTGAAAAAACATCTTTAGGTTACTTACTTACTCTGAAGGTTGTCCTTTACTGGTGTGATCCATTGACAGTGGCACCGCGTACAATTTTGGATCGTGAATTTGTTGTACGGTTGATGTAGACCCAATGTTCTATTTTAGAATCTCTTGTATGGCCTAATTAAATATCTCCTTTTATTCATGCATGTCAAAATGCTTCTATGGCTCAGTTTTCTTCTTGACCCACTGGTGTTGATATGGATCATGTTTTTTTTCATCAACTCCCATCTTGGATCCTCCTCAAGTAACTATATTAATATTCTTCCCATCATCCCTAGCTTCTGCAGAAATCCATTATACATTTTGATTGTTCTAGTTCCTTTTTTCTTGTATTTTTCCCAATAATGTTGGATATTATTCTATGTCGTGGTATGCTATGTGACAATACATACATGTCACAACTGGAAGTGGACAGTCTCTTGCATAGTGTCCTGGTTGTTGAAAATTATGGCAGACCACTGGCCCTTTGCCTCATCCAAATCCCCCTTTGTCCTGACCTCCACCTCTGAATCCACCTCTGGTTATACTGTGTGGTATTATACTATGATTTTTCATTGTTGTACTGTGTCTACTTGATATTGAATTGTTGTTGCATATTATTAAACTGTAGTGTGTCTTTCCCTGATATAATCTTTGCTTGCACCCTGTAGGTGTTTGAATTTCTCTCTCTAATCAATTCTAGTGTTATGTGATCCTTGTCATTGTGACATACTCACTTAAAAAAATTGTAGTAAGAATTTTTTGGCACTGTCTTATACTTCTATATCATTGGACAATGATATGGATCATGCCCGCGTGTCTTACAAATTTCACACCACGATCCTCCTGTATGTTGGAGCACAATCCTAACTTACATTAGTTTATACCTAGATTAGACTCCTAGATATTGGTTAATACATTCATTTACACTTTATTTCACCTAATTTGGTGACATAGAGAAGAAGGGTGCTTCATCCCTAGATTTTAGGGAAAACTGCTAATTTTAGATCAAGACTCAACTCTCAGTTCTTGATTTTCTTGATTTTTCTTGATTTTCTCGATTTATTCTTGATTTTCTTGATTTATTCATGATTTATTCCAACTCAACCATGAAAAAACTCATCTATTATTAGGTAATGTGCACCTCCTCTTTGAGTGAGAGATTTATTCCTTAATTAATGATTTTTGTCATTACTATTATTAGTAACTACTATTTCGGGTCAATTAAGTGAGTTGGAACTGCTTCTCTTGTCAGTTAAGTGAGCTTAAGTGAACTAATGGCATCACTTGAAACTTTTGGACATTAATGAGTGTGTGACATGTATCTTTAGTGGTCTAGGTCGAACTATGTGGTCTCCCTTAGCTTATGACACCTATTTTAGCTATTTCTACCTTTTTTTTACTAGAATTTCTATGTTGGAAATTCTATATATTCACCTCCTCTCTTCTTTTTGAGGATGGTTTCTCATGTATATTCATTTTTTATTAATATAATTCTCTTATTTATGGAGAAAAACCTTTCTCTCATCTCTTTAATATCAGCAAATTGCATGTGTTCAATTTAACTAGAATTATAGATCTATTGGGGTTTCTGCAGGAATTCTACATGGTATCAGAGCTAGATTGAATCTAGTGGATTGTACATGGTTTTATTTGCAGGAATAGATCATCAGGAGGTGAAAAAGGCAGCAATGGATCATCTCTCTCAGTCCACAAAACTCATTCTAAATCCTTTCAATTACTTTGAATGGAAGACAAAGATCTCTCTGCTCCTCCGAAGCAAAGGGCTTTACCGGGTAACAATGGGAATGGAGAAAGAACCGACTGCTACAACGGAGAAGATAAAGTATTTAAATAAATTAGATGAATAAATTGGGCTGATATTCCTATCAATTTCTAGATATCTCCTCTTTCATGTTAGTAGAGCCACTACTCTCGATGTGGTCTGGACCACATTGGAAGGATTATTCGGCAAGCAGGATGCAATGAGAGTGCATCAACTGGAAAATGAACTCATATCCCTAAGTCCAATTCATGTCAGCAACCTAAAAGAATTATTCACCAATTTCAAATACCTCCTCATTGAACTTAATGCATGTGGAGTCACGAAAGAGGAAGAACAACTCATCCTTTCAATTCTCTCGAAATTAGGCCCTGAATATTCCGTATTTGTGTCATCTTTTCAAGCATCTAAATTGACTCGGGAAAAATGGAAAATGCCTCCA
>ML850299.1:4643-32080 GCA_009831015.1 Picea engelmannii
CTCCTTTCGATGGCTCCTAGCTCTGACACACACACTTGCTCATGCATGAAGAAAATCAACCACTTGTGATGACCTTGCTGTAATCTCTTGCTGCTGTAGCATCAATTCTCCATACAGGCTTCTAACCATTCTCCAATCAATCCCTTACTAGCTTGCTTATGCTTCACCTTTTTCATGAGCAATCTCTTCAATATATAGGAGAAGATAATTTAGTTACTTGGATAGGGAATGATCCCAATATATCTAGAAAGTCAGTATTTGCCAACCATTCGAGAGCCAACTCATCCTTCTAGAAGATTCCCTTCTAGAAGGATCGAGAACTTATCCATTTTCCTTCTTAAGACCTCGTTCGCACCCTAGCCTTGAGTACAGTACGAGAAGTTCGCACTCCAGCTTGAAGTAGCATGCGAGAAATAGGCATTCCCGCAGGTGACTATATATGTAGCCTGCAAACTATCTTTTAAAATATGATTTCTGGAAACTGATAAGTGTAACCTTTCTCAGGAAAATGTTCTTATGGAAGAGCTTGATATTTTATCATCATGACATTATTATAGCACCATCACAATGACCAAAATTGTGGATAACAGTATAAGGCATGCTTCAAAGGTTCATTTGAGAGTGACATGGAGCCGACATTAGGCCAAAGATGCAGAGATGAAAATGTGATTAGCATGACACGATGAAACCCCCTTCAATGTATTTTTCACGAGCCCAGAGAAGGTAATCTCGGTGGTTTTTTCACGTTTAGAGAGTCTGAAAAAATGTAAAAGAAGACTCCATTGGGGTACCGTTTTCAAAAATAGTCTAGTCGATTCAAAAAAGGGATAAGTTTGCACCAAAAAGACGTCTATTCAGAACGATTTCAACGAGTGTGACACAGACAAGCTCACTCGACAATATTCTCAATTTTAAGGAGTCTAAAAAAAGCTTAACTATGGACTCTGTATAATATGTTCTTCTAGACCAATTAATGAGTGTGAAGGAACAAGGTCACGCGACGATCTTTTCAATTTTAAGGAGTCTGAAAAGAGCTTAACTATGGACTCCATATAATATGTTCTTTTGGACCAATTTAACGAGTGTGAAGGAACAATATCACTCGACAATCTTTTCAATTTTAGGGAGTCTGAAAAGAGCTTAACTATGGACTCCGTGGGGGTTCCTTTTTCGTAAATTTAGTCCCTCGGGCCCGAAAAAGGGTTAAACTTATACATGAGAATACTCTTCTAGCGAACCAAAGTCCCTAGAGTATACCTTTGTTCATAAAATTGACCATCCAGACCGAAAAAGGGGTAAAATACCGATGGACAAATGTGCCTTCAAATTTTAGTTTGGCGAGCGTGAAGGACAACAAGATTGCTCGACAATATTTTCATGTTTAGAGAGTCTGAAAAGGGTTTAAAATAAGACTCATTTTTTGGGAGTCCCGAGGGTGAGGCCAAGAGTGATGACACATCAGACATATGAGGCTCAATCTCGTAATCATGACAGGACTAAAAGGACTCTCGAGCCTAAAATCATTGATGACGTCATGTAAGCCAAAATGAAACCAGGATCTACCTAGGGAATCCATGTAAAGGTAGGCTCTACCACTAAATTATGACACTTCTAAAGTAAAAATGATGGTTCTGTGTCACAGTTCAGTGGGATCGATCCTATGGCAAAGAGGAAAAGACAACGAGGTGCAGAAAGTGGAGGTGGAATCCTAACTTAAATGCAAAAAGTTAGAAAAATGATTGTTACCAAAGGACCTTTAAAATTAACCCATCTCCCAAAAAGTTTTCCAAACCAAAAGTGAAGTTGATCGTAACATCCAATAAGAAACTCAAGAACCATGCTAAATGATTTTCAAGCCAAAAAAAATGACAAAAGGGTTCAAAAAAGTGGCAAAAAGGACAAAAAAGTCTATAAATAGAAGCTGACAGCTCATTTTCACCATTGCAAATTGAGAATTAACCAAAAAGCGAAAGAGACCCCTTTGCTAAAAAAGTTGATTCCGGGATCTTCAGAGGATGAAACGAACTTTCACTCGGAACAAGTAAGTACAAACCAACCCCTCTTGCATTTCCATACTTCATTTGTGTTTTTCTTTTAGTTTTTTTTTTGGGGGGGGGCTCCTAAAAAAGGGCGGCCCTACGTGTACACGGGTTGTCTAAGGACAGCCCGCAGGTAGAAAACAATCTACCCGCGTGCATACGCGACTGTGTCCAAGACATCCCACGTACACCCTCAATAACATAGAAAAATTAAAATACAAGAGCTAACTCCCTCCATGAACTTGTCATTTGACAGGATGTATGTCCACTTGAGAGAGAGTGAGCATGAATACATTGATATCTTGGTCGAAGAGGACCCTATGGTTGTTGCCATATTGAAACAATGCGGGTTATGGAAGTTCTTCCGGTGTCCACTCATGAGGGCACACAACCTAGGCTGTTGAATGCCTTGGTGGATTATTGGCACCCCGACACAGAGGCGTTTATGCTCGAGGGGAAGTCGTTGACTCCAACGACTGAGGATATATACTTTTTGACTAGCCTCTCAAGGAGAGGGGAACCAGTCAACTTACGTTCATTTCCCCTCGGGCCCCACAACATCATCGAGCTGATCGGACTACATTGCGAGGCTGACACTGAGAAATTAGGTTCTCAGGTGCCAATCCACAAGATCACCAACCTATCACTGAAAGTGATAGTTTTACTCATTGGGTGGCTCACTGGATCCACGGCCTTACATCGAGCCTCCTGGGCACACATGTATTGTGTGGTGCAGTGCTTAAATGCGCGAGTGTTTGACTAGAGCACAACCATGCTTGACTGCATGAAGAGACAACTTACAGAGTGTCGTGGGCGAAGTAACAAAAACTTCGATTTTGGTACCATTTTATGCTCATTCTTCTTCGTGAGGGTACCCATCATGAGTCCACGAGAGATAGTACGGGGGCATGTGGCCTCCTTCCCAGCAATGTGTAGGTGGGCGACATTGTTATTGTGACAGGGGGGGGGAAGGACCATAGAGGCCTTCAATGATACATTTTTTGACTGGTGGGCATGGCAGATTCAAAAATAGAGGAATACCCCTATGCTGGAATCAACTTTTCTAGGGATCTGGACATGCTCGTACCTCCTGGAGAGGAGCGAGGAGAGATAGGTACGTTTTCTTTTAAATTTATTTAATTTTTAATTTATTTTTATATATATAATTTTTATGTGTATCAGAGTATCTGACAACTATGTATCTGTTATGTATAGATGTGGGACCATTGCGTCCAACAGACTTTTCAAGGACCAGGCAGTGTCCTCGACCAGAGGTAATACCAGCAGTAGCCACCGGACCAGAAGCAGCAACAACAGTGGGGCCTTTAGCTGGAGAGTCTAAGAGAGTTTTGAGACAGGTGGAGTGGAACCTCACCGCGCTCACTCGTGTAGTTCCCATGGACGAAATCGAGGATCTCCCGCCATCGATGCAGCCTCATGTAGTTTGGGTGCCACGGACCTGGGTCCAACTCTTCTGGCGTTTGGCAAACGTCGTTGTTCACTATGGCAGGGCCAACAGGCCCCATGCTTAGCTAGGATGGACCACTTCCGTGTCGTGGGCAGTGTTTTTGTATATTTTTTAGGGCATAAGCCCTGTGATATATACTGGATATGTATTTTTTAGGTGTTCACGCCCACCGATGTGCTCTGGCATTTTTTGATACATATATATATATATATATATATATATATATATATATATATATATATATATATATATATATATATATATATATATATTTGTATTTACATCTTTTATGTCTTATGGATCACATTTTTTACAAATGTATGTACATGTGTATGTGTGTGCAATATGCCAATATAATACTTGATTAGCTAGAGTATCTGTTATTTGATTTAATCTCTTAGGAACATGGATATATGTAATGTAATCAAAGCAACGTTCTAAGAGACGTACCCTAAGGAATTGTCAGTGTAAAGTAGGATCATAAACGCGATAAACCCCATTTAACTGGAACACAACCAATTGTGCAGATAAGTAAACCCAGAGGTGAGAGATACCATGCAACAGAGCGTCATGAAGCAACTCTATCATTGTGTTGTACTCGATGGCATTGCTTGTGGCGTCACCTAGACAGATACCTACAAAAGATATCAACTGACCTTGAGGCGTGAAAATCACCCAAGATGCAGAAGCAAGCCTCCAAGTGTGTCAGCTAGCGTCATTCGTGAACCCAATGAACACCTCTGATTCACTTGACATCTACCATAGTGAAAAAGATGACATAAATAATGACACGTCCATAAAACAAAAAGACAAAAACTAACTATATAAGAACTATACATATGTACAAGAAGTCATCCAAGGTGACCCACCTACAAGTAATACTTCTTGAGGTAGAGCCCATTTCTAGGCTTTGCCAAAGCATTTCCCTCAAAATCAACCAGACGATAAGACCTCCTTCACTATGAAAGGTCTGAACCACATGGGTTTGAACTTGCCTGCCCCCAGGGGATCCTTATCTTGGTCATAGACCAGGACAAGGTCAACTTCGGAGAAAATCCGAGGACGAGCGAACTAATAATATTGACACTTGACTCGTTGCTTATGAGCCTCATTGGCCAAGGTTGCATCATGGCATTTCTCATCGAGTTGCTTGAGATATAATAAGCGTTCCTTAAGAGGTGAAGTGTTTGGAAATAACTCTACTGCCAACTTTAGAGATGGAATCTGGAACTCTATTGGCAAGACTACTTCCAGCCCATAAACAAGTTGAAAAGGTGAGAAACTAGTGGCAGCCTTTACAAACGTTTGGTAGGCCCATAATGCAGAGTACAACATCAAATGCCAATTTGACTTGGCAGAATTGATCATTCGCTGCAGAATAGTCTTGAGGGATTTATTCACAGCTTCCACCTGACCATTCGCTTGTGGGTAGTAGTGTGATGAATTCTCTTGCCTCAATGACGTTAACTCGGACATCATTTTGTTCTGAAAGTGACTTCCATGGTCAGTGACAATCTCCTTTGGAATGTCGAACCTTGCTACTATCTAATTGAAAATAAAGAGAGTTGTTGTCTCACCATCATTATTAAATGTTGGCATAGCCTCGACCCACTTTATGAAGTAGTCTACCGCTACAATGATATAACGATGCTCCATGGCTAAAGTCGGGTGGCATGTAGTAAAATCAATTCCCCACTTGGTGAAGGGACCAACAATAATGATGGGAAACATGGGAGTGAAGTTTGCCCTCATCTTCCGAGAGAAGATCTGACACGAGTGGAACTTCTTGATCGATTCAACATAATATTTGATCAACGTCGGCCAAAAGTAACATGCTCGTAGAATATTTTGGGTTGTTGCCAACCCAGAAAAATGACCGCCACATGCTCCAGTGTGGCAGCCGTTAAGAACGAGTTTCTCTTCTTCGTGAATGAGGAACCTACGAAGTATGCAATCTACACCTCGACGATACAAAGTGTCATTGAGTATGAGATAGTTTTTTTCCTGATGGCATATGCGTCAACACTCATCGCGAGAATCAGAGACAAGGCACTTCAAAGTCTAGAGATAGACTAGTATATCTCCATACCAGGGGTCCGAAGATGAAATCAGAAAAAGATCTCCTTTAATCGGTGATTCTTCGGGCATAAAATCACCTGATTCGATCGGAAGTTCTGAGATAAGTTCCGCAAAGACCAGTAACTTTTTGGATTTCGTGGGAAGAAAATCCAAGTCAAATTCCTGGAGGATAATGTTCCATATACTGATCTTTCCGCCGATGACGTGTCATGTCAACACGTATTGAAACAGATTCACAACGGAAATGACGGTGGTCTTACAAAGAAAAATATAATGACGGAACCGTTGGATAGCATGCACTGCTTCCAATGCAAGCTTCTCAACATGGGATTAGTTGATTTCTGGTCCAACCAGGCCTCGTCTCAGGTAATAAATCACATGCTCTTCAAGCAGATCATCCTCTTGAACCAAGACCATATTGATGGTCAACTCTACGGTGGCCAAGTACAATAAGAAATATTTATTATAATTGGGAGGCCGGAGCAGAGGGGTAGACATGAGGGTGCATTCCAATGCTTCAAAAGAGCGTTGAGCGGCTTCATCCCAATAGAAAGGAACTCCCTTTTTCAGTAAATGCATGAACCCTTTAGTGATTTCGGCATAGTTTGCGATAAAACGCCGAAGAAAATTCGCTTTACCTTGTAATCTTTGAAGCTGAGGGACTGTGCACAGGGGAGGCAATTGATCTATCGCCTCAACCTTCAGAGGATTGACCATGATCCTTGTTGTCGAAACTATGAAACCTAGAAGACGACCCGACGTCACACAGAAAATTCACTTGTTTGGATTCAAGTGAATCCGATAGTAGTGACATCGCTCAAAGATTAGTCGGAGGCGTGTGAGATGATCAGCTCTCTTACGAGATCGTGATGCTAAATCATCGAGATAAGCCTCGACTATGTGTCTTAGGTCGTGGAAAGCAAAAGACATGGCCCACTAAAAAGTGTCTCCAACATTCTTCAGGCCAAACGACATCTTCCGATAAGAAAATGTATCCCATGGACAGATACAAGTTGTTTTATGCTGGTCTTCAGGCTTGATCTGTATCTGATTGTATCCCAAAAAACCATCCATGAAATAAAATACCTCATATCCCACGCATTCATCAACAATCTGGTCAATGAATGGGGCAGGGAAATTATCCTTAGGACAGGCCTTGTTCAAATCACGGAAGTCCATACATACATGAATCGTACCCTGCTTTTTGTTGACTAGAATAGGATTTGACACCCATTGAGTCAACTGAACGAGGTAGATGAAACCAAATTTGATCAGTTTCTCTACTTCAGCCTTAATAGTTGTTTCTTTATGAGGATTCATCGGATGAAGCTTCTGTCGGACCGACTTGGCGCCAGGATAAGTCGTTATTTCATGTTTGATGATTCTTGGATCAATTCCTGGCATTTCCTTGTAAGACTAGGAAAAACGTTGTAGAATTCCTTAAATAAATTTGTATAGATATGAATCTCCTCAAGGGATCAGTCCACTCCAACGAAGACATTCTCCACGATGCCAGGGGTTCTGGAGATTTCAATAGGTATAGTCTCATAGTTTCCATATTACCCTCGGCATAAACTGCGTGTGTAGCCAGAGGATTAATAGGACAAGACCTATCTCCAGTCATAGTCAACACGGATTCACCTGCCTCTATTCTTCTTAACTCTGAGAGAAAATAAGATCTATGATGGAGATCATCCTAGGGTCTGTTCAGACCATTCAATGCCTCTAAAATCACCTCATCGGAGGGAAAGACCAAGTCTAAAGAATCGGTAGTGGGGAGGGAACCTTAAGCCCAAATAGGCTCAAGAACTGGATCTAACTCTTGTGCGGGAGTCGGATCGGGGTCGGTCGAATCTTGTTGGACAATCAAGTACACAACTTCTACCGTGGACAAGGGCATGGCCATGCTAGGATGCCATGTCCCTTCTATCGTGGTCGATGGGGAAGGAAGATTCCATAGATCGTTAAGTAATTCGTACAGAACGATGACACTTGAAAGATTTCATCCCTAGGTTGGTCGGGGACAGCTGATATCATGTTGACATTACCAAAAGGAGGCGGGTAATCAAAAGTACCCATCAAAGGTGGGCACAAACAAACCCCCACATTGATGATGTCAGGTTGAGGGTTTATCAATCATCGAGACTATGGATGCCCCCAATGAAGGGTCGGGTCGGGAGAAGGACAACTGATCAATGGTTACGATTTGGCCCTCATGTGGAAACAACAGACCCAAAAAAATGTGGTAACCACTTCATGCATTACATAGGTCCAACTCCTTCCTAAGAGAAGGTTGTAGTCGAGAGGAACATCGACCACTTCAACTTCTACGCACACGGTCTTCCCTCCTAACTACACAGGGAAAGAAGGAATGGTTCCATGTGGTCTGAAAGAATGACCGTTGAAATCAGTAAGCAGAGTAGGTGACGAAGACAAAATGGGTTGGCCAATGGCCTTCCAACATGCCAACGACATCACACATATCGATGCACCCTCATCAACCACCGTGCAAAAAATATTTCGAGTAAAATATTTCGTGGGGTGAGACACTACTATCTGAAATGCAACATGGTAAGGGAGACGAGGTTTCAAGTCGGTCGTATCAAGCATGATCATTCCCGGATTACAGGTCTTAGCAGATCCTAAGGCAACTTACAAAGCCTTTCTTTGCGAAGGGCAGCTCTGGAGGACCTCCAAAGCAGACATCGCACAAGCGGTTTGTGACAAATCCTCCACCACAGAGTAGTTTTTGGCGGCCCTCACGTTCGGATTATTCAAAGATTTCTTGAACGCCCCTTTCGGGATGTGTGTCATTGTTTCTCCCAACGTCTTCTCGATCTGGAGAGGAACAGATGGGTTTACGACTTCCTTACCCTTTTCAACAGTTTCTGGCATTCCGTAATCGTGATCCCTAGTTGCTATGTAAGCATCACCTTTCATCATATATACATTTGCGGTCAAGGGATTACTAGAAGACAGAGGGGGTCCCTGACTGCCCCCATCTGTGCTCAAAGAGGCTTGATTCAAATTTTTCCCATGTGGAAATGGGTTCGTTAACACAATAGGTTGGTGTTGTGCCAATAACTTCTGGGCCTCCGCAAGATGAGGGAATGAGTGAGTCTGATGGTCTTCTGTGAAAAGGTTACATGGATACTTCAACTTTATTTTCTCAGTGTTGCCCCCGCCAACATTGTTGGTGGATTTCTTATCCCCCTTACCCTTCTTGTTTCGTTGTTTTTTCTTTCCATCAGGCTATTGGTTGGCCTTCGGGTTCGTCGACTGCACACTATGTATGCCCGACGTTTGGCTAGGGGGAGCAGCCGAACCATTGGTCTGGCTGGCCACTGTTTTCTATATCGACAATTGTTGCAATTGATTCGACAACTGATCAATGGGATTTTCTTGTGTTGAACCAAATATACCATCGGCATGTGGTCCAAACTTGTGTCTATCCTTGTCAAGGATGGACCATGGCGCATCTGGCAAAACCTCATAGAGTAAACCAGAATGAGAGTATATCAGTTTAAGATATTGAGCTCTCATTATCGCCTCTTCCTCAGCAAACACTCCTGACATTGCAACGTCCTTGGATAACTTAGGTACCAAAGAATTAAGGAACCACTCCAGCGGGAAAGTCAGTGAGACCAGTACTTTTATCAAACTCTTCTGACACCACCATTCTCGGATGTGATCCGAGATATGATCGGCCTTTGTTTGCTCAAAGTTGGCCAAAAATTCGATGCCGACATCATATCTCACAGGTAGTTGGAAATGGTTCATAAAAACCATCGCCAAATCGCTAAAGTAAGAGTATCTTGAGCGGTCAAGCTCGATGTACCATTTTGCGGCACTCCCAATGAGGGTGCGTTGAAACAGTTGTAACTGTACATAGTCGTCTCATAGATAGTTCGACGAGCATGATAGGTAAAAGGTGGTCATGTGATCGCATGGATCTTCATTAGGCTTACCTTAGAACTTCGGAATGTCCGAGGGAAACTTCGTTGGCATGGGAGGCCAACACAGATCGTGACAAATTGGGTCGTTTAACAACCTTGAAAATTCTGGCAAATGTAACATCGCTAGAAATGGTAGTTTGGGTTGTTGACTATGTATAGGGAGAAAAGAGCCTAGATTTTGACTGGCACCAGGCTGCCAGGAAAAGTTGGGCTACTGGCCAGGGTTCTTGTAAATACCATGGCCTTGGATAGCAAACGGATATTACGTTTGTTGGGAACTCATTGATTGATTCCCGTAATTGGACGTTGAGGGCCAGGTAGGGATTTCTCCCTATGTTGTGTTTCAAAGATTTTGGAAAGGGCTTCCCCCTGTCAATTCGACGGGCATAGGTACTAAGCCTTGCCCAGGATTCCATTGACCATGGAAGGGGTTGCCCCTGGTTGGCATCCTTGACGAGGGAACTGCTCCCTACCATGGAATCCAGAGTCCTTTTGAGGAGAAGACTCCTGTGTTTGCCCTCTGTGTAGGAATAGTACCTTGCACAGGTTTTTGTTGACCAAAACTAGGGTTTCCCCCGGTCGAGACGATAGTTGATGAGAAAGAGTTATTTCCAAACGTTGTGAACAAATAGAATGACATTGAACCCACTGGCGTGGTGTAGCAAGAAGTTCCTAGACTACCTACTCCGAACAAGTTGTAGTTCATGTTCGGCCCGACGGGTTGCTGGGGAGCACCACCGAGTGAGGGGGACAAAGGAGGTATATGACCTCCATCGTAAGGGATAGCATTATAGGGGGTTGAGGTGCCCCCCATGGACCCTTGCAAAGGATCGTTTGAGCTCCATACCCCCAGACCCATGGTCTGTAGGGTGGAGTAAGTGAGGATAGAGTTTGTATCAAAGTCAAGCATCCCGTATGAAAATGGAGGACCCACTGCACTCTGTGTGAACGGTGCAGTGATCATCTCCATAGACGAAATCAAACCACTGCCCAAAGTAGAGGCGATCAAGACCATGGTGGTATGGACCGACAAAGGTGGGTTAGGAGGAGAAATGCCCCCAGTGCTGGCAGTCATTGAGGGAGTGTGAGGACTCCCAGACAAAGTAGCAGCATTTGCTTCCATCGTTGCTTGTAGGACTATCTAACGCTCATGATGTGTTACCCTTGGAGGGGCAAGCTATATCAAAAGAAGTGTCGTCAAGTCAGTGATCGGAGGGTTGTAATGCCGGAGAGATTCCGCTCCAAGGTCATAAATAGTTGATTCTTTGGATTCGAGTGTTCTCCTCTCGGGGATGTCTCAGACATAGTTTCCTACAGCCCAGTCGCCTCAAATGACCTTTGTTGGTCAAGTCTTCGTCGTAACGGTGGCGGTGGTGGCTCCAATGTAACAGGTGGAAGGCCCTGAAGCCTTCCCGACCGACGAAGGTCTTGATCTTCCACTATGTGAGAAGATCAACGACACAGTAAGTCTTTTACTAACGTTGAAAACCAAGAACACACTAGAAAAGCTCCTATGAGAAAAATCAAGAAAACCACTATCTAGTTGGAAGAACAGTTACGCCAACCAACACTAGAGCAACTTACTGGTGCAAGTGAAACTCGAACACGGAAGCACCCTCCGGGTATACTCTGCAAAGCGTGGAATGACGTCTACCCTAGTTACCACAGTATACCCTCGCAGTCACCTATGTAAGTCTCTATAATAAAGGCAACTAGGTTTCCATCTCGCGAATAGTCACCAGGCGGGTACAGTCAACAATCGAGTGGACCGCAATGACAAGGATATCAAGCCCGAAACCTATCAAGGGTATCGAAAGCAGGTGGTCTAAAAGACAACTGAGGACCTCGAACGGATTTGAGATCCAAGTAGCTCCATAGGAAAATGCAATCGATAGTATCCCAAGACAAGTCCTCTATATGTGTTCCCCACTACGCTTGGTCCAACTTTGGAGGAGTTATCTCTGCTACCTTTCCTCATGCAACCTCATGTTTATCCCCTGTGTTATAGGGGGGTCCCAGATAACTTTTGTGTTTACTGGACTTTTTACACTCCCTAACACTGACTCCAATGTTTGTGTATAAGCCTTGAAGAGTTTCCTCTCCAACCTAAATCAAGGCTCTAGCCTAGACTAGTTGATTGACCCTACAAACATAAAGTCTAGTTGATTTTAAATTAGCATTAATTTTAAATGGCTTGTTTTAAGTCAAGGAAATGGGAATGAAACTAGTGGTGTGTTTTAAGAGATGAAAAAGAGGAAACAAATGAAACTGAAAGCAAAATTACTTCTATTTGACATATAAATATTTGCAACTAACTCTTTAACCAACTTTTCATAACTACTTTTTCTAACATCTTTTAAAGGAAAACCTAAAATTAAATTTTTCTCGATTATGAGCTACTTAATGTTCTAAGCAATTAGTAAAGAACTTAAGAAAATAACTCTTTTTCCTAACAAGCAAAATAATCAACCCAACTACTTAACCAAACTAAGAAATGAAAACTTTTTCTATTCTTTTTTTATGCTTCAAACAAGAAACTTGAAATAAATTATTTTTCTTTAAAGCAAGCGAAAGGGGAAAAAGTGAAAAAAAATACAAGACTGAGAATTGACCTCTAGCCCACTGCAGATCGTAGGGAGTCACTAAAGACACCTGACATGCTGATCAAAAAGACTTGAAGACTTGCCTAAAACCCTTTCAAACTAAACACAAAAAATATTTGAAAAGATAACCAAACTGTCAAACCCAGGCTTCGACTGTAAAAACAGAGACACTGTACTTAATCAAGAAACCCTAAGAATTCAAACTTCAATCAGGGAAAAGGTTGAGTGCCTCTTCTTAAAGAAAAAATTCTTGACACAGGCACGCTACTGACACTTTAGCAGCATGCGTATGTACGTGGCCTATCTAAAATCAGGACATGTATGTACACGTGCAGACCCACTACAGGCCGCGTACACCTCTATAACTTATCAAAAAAGAAAACAAATAGGTAGATTGATAGGGCAGGGAGAACTGGTATGGCACCAATAGGTGACCAGAATCCATTAAAGACTCAACAGACTCAGAAAGAAACTCAAAAGGTAAAAACCAATCAAACACCCATAAAATTCCATAAAACCCTAGAGGTTTCCCCAGTATGGTCACCAATTCTACTATAGCAGGAAAAACCCCCTATGGACTACACTAGGGTTCAACATGTAGGCAGATGTAACCATCTAAAAGTCTCCTATATTTCTAACTACCCCGAACATAACCTAAATTCGTACATGAAAGACAAAGTGAAAAGATCAGGTAACTTTACCTTTTACTCTGCGTCCGGTGTCGATCCTCTCGCGTTCAATAGTTCCACTAACTGCAAGCCTCCTCCCAAGGCTGACCTGCATTCAGAAACAGATAAACATGAAATTACAAACATGCATCTCATATATAAATCATGGTTTAGATGTTAGAATAAAGCATAAATCAAATGAAGACATCTAACACATCATATTTCGGGACAGGAAAAGTATTTATTTTATTGATATCACAATGTTTACTTACAACAAAGGTTGGTGACTACTACAAGAACCTGGTCCAGGCTCCTCTTCACCAATCTCCAACTGTGCCTCCGTGTATATTTCTCCTCTCAACCTTTCTCTAGGGAAATGGAATAGGGTTATGATGGAGTAAAAAGGGCAAAATGGGAAATTTTGATGCAAATCTCACAAGGTGGCTGCAATTATTTGGGGAAAGGAGGGGATGTGAAACGGGCAGAGTTTCATTTTTCTTATGCTTGGTTTTGGAATGAGACCCCAACACCTCCTTTTATATGACAAAAGGATGGTTATTCGGTTGGGTGACGGGCTATAGTTGGTGGATCAGTTAGGAAACTACCCAATAGCTCATAATCTCAACGAATTCCTTGCAACTTTTGCAAGTTTACGTGGGCTATAATGGTGCATCTAGCGTACACATGCAAGGTGTAGTGGTGCAACATGCATGTGTATGCGGGCAGTAGTTGTGCAGAGCACATACATCTTCAAAAATTATGTTTTTAAGAAGAGATGCCCAGTCATGGCTTGGAAAAAATAGCAAGTAAGGGGGCCAAATGTCAGGTATTCTTGTATGAAGCAATTTAGGGTTATAACAGTTAGATAAGAAGTTGGATGAGAAGTTGGATAGCTTGGAAAAAACATTGACTGAGAAGTTGGTTCCTATGATAGATTGAGGCATATAAGAAGAAGAATCTTGTAATGAACAACACTTTCAGCCACACAAGGAAGAAACTTATAACTTATAACTATTTAGCCACATGCAACCCTCTTTGCATCCTCACAACCATAAATAAATTGATAATAACATATGACACCATTTTCCTAAGGTGGACTTGAACAAGTTTGATGGTTCTAACTTGTCAGGATGGGTCACCTAGATGGAACATTGCTTCAACCTCTGGAGAATTAATGATGACATGATGAAACTTAGGGTGGGAGTCTTGTATATGGATCCAAAATGATGGTAATGGTGGGAATGAAATAAAAAATCATATGTGGGGTTCATTGCCCAGAGTCAGCTTGTTAAATCTGTCCATGCTTGTTTCAAGAGATATAGTCACTATTTGGGGAAACTTATCAAGTTATGCTAAACAAGCTCATTTGCAAACTTTATGTCATCCTTTTAGAAGTTATCCATCTATACAAAAACTTAACATATTCTTTATATAAAAAATGTTTCATTAGTGACCTCAAGGAGGGGATTCGAGCACAAATCAAAATGCAATGCCCCACTACCTAGTTGGAACTATATCAAAGGGCTCTAGAAGTAGAGGTAGTGATCAATGCACAAACCAAAAAACTCTATTTCATTTACTACACTCCCACTTCCTAGGTTAATTTCTCAAACAAAACCCCTACTAATCCATTGAAAGTACAAAGGTTGTCTCCAACAAAAATGGAAGACCACCAAAGGCATGGACTATGCTATAATTGTGATGAAAAATATGTTCCAGGTCAAAGGTGTAAAGAACAAAAATCATTCCAAATTGATATGACCATTATGGCCCTAACCACAGAAAAAATTACCGAAGAGACACCAAAGTTACCTTTTGAACACACCAACACTCTGAATTAGGAAAATATCGAACCTCAATTCCCTTGGGAAGAACCCCTGATATCCCTCCATGCATTATCGGGAATTTTGACTCCACAAACCTTAAAAATTACGAGCTACATCAAGCACTGAAAAGTCACAGTCTTGGTTTAGAATGGCTATACTCACAATTAAATTCATAACAAAGTGGCATTAGATTTGGTCAACAATATTGGATCGGATTTTCAAGATCATCCTAGCCCCTATCCATTGGGTTGGGTAAACAAGGATGTGGAGATCAAGGTAACAAAGCAATGCAAGATTAAATTTGTTGTAAGTGTTGATTTTATAGATGAAGTAGAATTGGACACAATACCAATGGATGTATGCAGAGTAGTGTTTGGAATCCCCTACATGTATATGAGGGATGATATCTTCATGTGAAGAGCCAAACAATACCACTTCATCAAGGATGGGAAACCCTTCATCATCAATGTGCACAAAGGAAAATAAAAAATTTCACTGGTAAGTGCCAATCAAGCTAAGAAATTGATTACTTCTAGCAAGAAATATGTTTTACTTTTCTTAAGAGAAAATTAGTTTGATGATGATCAATGAGAGTTAAGGCGTCCCTAGAGGGGTGTACTAAAGAGAAAAAAAAATGTTTGGAGGATTTGTTGCAGGCATACAGAAGAGTGTTCTAGGAGCCTAAAGGGATACCACCCAAGAGGGATGTGGAACATGAAATATAGATATTTATAGACTCCCTATTGTCGAATATTGGGTTGTACAGATAGTATGTTCTAGAAGAAAATGAAGTGAAGAAGAAGTTGTAGCAGTTGTTGGAGTAGGGTGTGATTTGACCAGGCACCTCACCTTGTGGGTCACCTATCATAATTGTGCCAAAGAAGGATCGGACTTGGAGAATGTGTATTGACTGCAAGGCATTGAACAATTTTATAATAAAGAATCGATACCCTCTGCCCAGAATTGATGATCTGTTGGACCAACTACAACATGCAAATTACTTCACTAAGATGGATTTTAAATCAGGATATCATTGGGTATGATTCAAAGAAGAAGATACCTAGAAGATTTCCTTCAAGACAAGGAAAGGTTTGTATGAGTGGTTGATTATGCCATTCATTTTATGCAACACGCCAGCTACATTTATGAGACTAATGAATGATGTTTTACACCCTTATCTAGATTAATTTGTTATTGTCTATTTAATGATATACTAGTTTATAGTGCTACCTAGGAGGAGCACATATCACAGATTATGCAGGTGTTAGAGACTCTAAAGAAACACCAACTGCTGGCCAATCTAAAAAAATGCAATTTTTCTCAATAGTCTTTGGTGTATCTAGGGTATGTGATCAGTGGAGTTGAGCTCGAGAAAGATCCTTCCAAGATGGAGGCCATCATGAAATGGCCAGTTCCCACAATTTTCAGTTAGGATATTTATTGGGGTAGCATAGTACTTGAAAAAGTTCATACCTTCATTTTCAATAGTATTTGCACCACTCCACACAATAACAATGTGTGGTAAGAGTTTCCAATGGGGGAAGAATCAACAAAAGGATTTCGATGAGTTGAAAATAAATATTATTCAAGCACCAATGCTCATGCTACCAAACATGTAGAATCCCTTTGAAGTGGAGAAAGATGCAAGTGGGTATGCCATGGGAGCAGTCGTGTTGTAGGGAGGAAGTCATGTCTTATATCATTCTGAAGTATTTCATGGGGCTCTATGTCTTGGTACAATCTGTCAAAAGGTGGAAGCACTATCTAATGGGAAAGGATACCATCATCCACACATATCACTAGTTTCTCTAGTATTTGCATGCCCAGAGTAAGTCACAACAAACCAAGCACTACAAATGGATGGGGTTCTTATAGTAGTTTCATTTGTTCATAAAGTATAAGAATGGTAGCACAAACAATTTTTCATACATGCTTTCGTGGCCACCCACATCCAATATTACATCTTTAGGAACTCTGATGCACATGGAGCCTTTTACCCATGATTCATACAAAGAGGTATACACAAAAGATGAGGAATTCACGGAGGTGTTTCATTAGCTACATGGCCAAATTAATATAGAATAAGGTGAAAACAAGGATGACTATCATTTCTATAATGTTTTACTCTACAAGATCGACAAGATTTGTGGCCCTAAAGGTGAACGATTGCATCTTATCAGAGACACTCACATCTCCAATTTTGCAAAACTTTTTGGTGTTGGGAAGACAATTGCCAACTTATAGAGGTATGTGTACTAGCCTAGAATGCAAGAAGATGTAACATGATATATCATAGGATGTATACTTTGTTGTACCAACAAACCCAGTAATAGGAAGCAAGGTCTGTACCATCCATTACATATACCCACTCGATCTTGGGAAGGTATTTCCATGGATTTTGTGGGAGGTTTAACAACAATCGGGAAGGGGTATGACTATCTATTTGTGGTATTTGAAAAGTTCATTAAAGTGTGAAATATCATGCCTTGTAAAAAGACCATCAAGGTACAGGAAGCAACAAATGTGTTCTTTGAATAGGTCTGGGTGCACTTTGGGATACCAAGGATAATCATCTCAAACAAGGACACTGAATTTCTCAATGCCTTTTGGACTACATTATGGGAGAAGATGGAAACTAAGTGCAAGAGGTCTACATCATTCCATTCACAAACAGATGGGTAGAAAGAAGTAGTCAATAGGACTTTGGTGCATCCTTTGATGGGTTACAATCACACGAATCCGAAGACCTAGGATGAAAATATGATCTATATACAACACTCTTATAAAAGAGCAATCCACAATTCTACTGGTAAATTACTTTTTGAAACTTTCTTTGGATATTTTCCACCTTCACCCTTAGATGTTGTATATGGAAAACAAGGATTATTGTGGGAGGACCTCATAGGAGATGCATTAAAAGAAGAAAAATATGTTGATAAGATCAGGTAGATCCATTTGCAAGTACAAGAGAAGTTGAAGAAGTCACAAGATAAGTACAAGGCTAGACATGACCAACACAGAACATAGATAAAATTTAGAGTGGGAGATAGAGTATGGTTACAACTAAATAAGGAAATACTACAATTTCTTGGTAATAAGATCAAGGCTTTGCGGTATGGTCCTTTTTAGGTATTGGAAAAGGTGGGAGATAATACCTACAGACTCATTCTACCCCCATGCATGCACATTTACTCAGTAATGAATGTGGAGAATCTCAAAATGTATGAGCCCTCAATGTTGGATTAGGAGAAGAAGCAATTCCTACCTTCCATAGGGGATTTTTCACCATATTCTCAGAAAGACTTGGGAGAGGAGACAATTTTGCAGAAGTGGTCTAGAACTACAAGATAGGACCAGCATGACCTTTGGCAGGTTGGGTTGAAAGGACAACTTTGGGAAAATAAAAGTGGTAATCTAGGGATAAGGTACACGATTGGATCATTTTATTATTTTTCATCTATCACGATGCTTTATGGGTGAAAATTTTGGAGGAAACAACTTTCAAATCCATTTTAGCAATTGGTCCAAATTTGGAAATTTGGGTCCCAAAAAATGTCGAAAATCCTTTAGATCCATTTGGAGGCATCAAACAATACTTTTTCATGGTCTAAACTTTACCATGGAGCCACTGTATATATTACATACATCGAGACCTTTCCAATGGTGAATGAATTGCCTCAAACAGAGTTCGTATGTGAAATTTATGCCTCCTGCAAGTTGACCTATCGTATTGATCACTATGGTGTGAGTGGATGCTACGTTAGCCTCCATTACTTAAACATGTGGGGCTAGCCATGTAGTGTATTTTGTAAGAACATTATAGAAGGTCCTAAAACTTATGACAATTGAGGGTTGAGAAATTTAAAACCTTAGCCCTAGATGTCTATCAGGATATGTTAAATACTGGACCACTAGGAGGAGAAGGGGTTACATTCTATGTTATTGTGTTTTTTCCATAGAAGATAAAAAAAACTAGGAGTGGGAAATTAGAGAGAATAACATAGGGGGTTAATGTTTTTTAGTATCCTAACAGGCCACAGGTCTCAGGTAACTCCATAGAGAATGTCTTATCCTTTGTACTTGCATTATTTCCGTACCAGAGAAAATAGAGTAGAGCAACCTCACCTTCTAGTTGGGTTTTCTCATGTAAGGGTTTCCCATAGAAAATCTTTGTGTTATTTTGTGGATGGTGTTTGATTGTATTTTAATGTTCTCTATTTTCATATTTTATCTATCCCATGCATAAGCATAAAATTAGTAACTAAATATTCTGGAATCTAAAGAAATTTAAACTTCATAGTGTAGATTTCAACTTATTTATAAGATTTGTTGTGACAAACTATTCCAGTGGAATATCCATGACATTTTACATATCACATTGGTATCAGAGCAAGTTTTCTTGGGGTATTTGTGGAAATTCACATGAATCCATAAAATCTTTAAGATGAAAGTCATAGAACCCTCGCCATGGAAGACGAGTTTGTTCATAACAACCATTGAGATTCAATAGAAGAGATATTTGAGAGGTTGGAAGAACATGTCACTGATATCAACCACAATATGAACCTCCTCATGGGATCTCTAGCAAGAAATCTCATATCATTCTAAGATGATGGAGAATCTAAATCAGAGATCATATTGGAGCGGAAATTGGGAGATCAAGAAGACTCGATAAATGAGTCGCAGAAAGAACCTAAGAAAGAGAAGCTTAGTTTGAGTGTCATTAACCCTTCACATTCCCTATTCAATATTGAAGCGAAAGTGGACATAAATCCATACCAAGGTGAGAGAAATTTATTAAAACTGAATAATTGGTTGTAGCAACTAGAAATTTATTTATCATTCACCATATAGATGAAGAGAAAAATATTTCATTTGCTAGATTGAAGTTAGAGGGCCATGCTTTAACCTAGTGGGAAATCCATACGAAAACACTTAGGTTGGAGGGTGATCCGCCAGTAACTAGGTGGGAGGAATTCAAAATCCTCATCAAGTCCTAATTCTACCCTATCGGGTATGTAGAGGACCAATGGATCTAATAGCACTAATTCAAGTAGAGGAAGGGACAAAGTGTGCATGAGTACACCACTGAGTTTAGAAAGATGGGGATCATATTGGGTATCTCTCCCAAGAACCTATATGTACTCCTAAAGTATATGGGGGATTTACAAAGTCATCTACGAAAGTAGGTGATGCTCTTCAAGCCAAGGATGGTGGATGAGGCGTGTGTACAAGAACAATATCTAAAAAAAATAGGCCACAAGAAAGGGAAACCAAGTGGTTCCAAGAAGAAAGAGAACCAAGAATCTTCCAAGGAGGGGAAGAAGAAGTGGAAAGGGGGAAAGGATACGAAGATTATAGACACTGCACATTAGTGAAAGGATCCTAGAAACAATTGTAATATTGATGGTCACACCGATGAAAAGTGTTGGAAACTATATCCAGAGTTGAACTTGAAGAACTGCAAGATGGAAAGAAAAAGAACCTTCTAGCCACATATTCGAGAAATCAGGTTGAAAGTAGCTTTGATGTAGATGAAAATATTTTATGCACATATGTGCAGAAGGAGTTGAATCTGAGTAGCCTTCGTCACCAGGAAGAGAAAAACATGACCAAGATCTTCCACATCAAGATTCAGGTCAAGAAGACCAAGATAGATGCTTTGTTAGACTTTTGTTCACAAGCTAATATCATAGCAACAGATCTGGTCAACAAGCTTAGATTAGAGGTTCACGATCATCCTATCCCCTATCCATTGGGTTTGGTAAACAAGGATGCGGAAATCAAGGTAACAAAGCAATGCACGATTAAATTTGATGTAAGTGTTTATTTTATAGATGAAGTAGAATTGGGTGTAGTACCACTAGATGTATGTGAAGTAGTGTTTGGAATCTCCTACATGTATATGAGGGATGTCGTATTCATGTGAAGATCCAAATAGTACCGCCTAATCAAGGATGGGAAATCCTTCATCATCAATGCATACAAATGAAAATAAAAAATTTCACTAGTAAGTGTCAATCAAGCTAAGAAATTGATCAGTTCTAGCAAGAAATATATTTTACTTTTGTTAAGAGAAAATTAGTCTGATGATGAGTCAATAAGAGTAAAGGAATCCTTGGAGGGGTGTAATAAAGAGAAAAAATATCAGTTGGAGGAGTTGTTGCAGACATACAAAGGAGTGTTCTAGAATCCTAAAGGGATACCACCCAAGAGGTATGTGGAGAACGAAATACAAATATTTCCAGACTCCCCATTGCCAAATATTGGGTTGTATAAATAGTATGTTCTAGAAGAAAATAAAGTGAAGAAGCAGTTGTAGCATTTGTTGGATCAGGGTGCAATTCGACCAAGAACCTCACCTTGTGGGTCACCTATCATAATTGTACCAAATAAGTATGGGACTTGGTGAATGTATATCAACTATAGGGCATTGAACAATATTACACTGAAGAATTGATACCCTTTGCCTAGAATCGATGATATGTTGGACCAATTGCAACATGCCAAGTACTTCACTAAATTGGATTTGAAATCATGATATCACCAGGTATGAGTGAAAGAAAAATATACATGGAAGACTACCTTAAATACAAGGCACATTTTGTATAAGTGGTTGGTTATGCCATTCATTTTATGCAATGCACCAACTACATTTATGAGTGTGATGAATGATGTTTTATGCCCTTAACTAGATTCATTTGTTATTGTCTATTTGGATGATATAATGGTTTATAGTGCTACCTAGGAGGAGTACATCTCACATTTTTTGCAGACATTAGAGACCCTAAAGAAGCACCAGTTGTTGTCCAATCTCAAAATATGGGAGTTTTCTCAACATTCTTTGGTGTATCTGGGTATGTGATCGATGGAGGAAGATAGATCCTTCCAATATGGAGGCCATCATGAAATGGATAGATCCTACAAATTTTACTGAAGTTAAGATATTTTTTGGGGAAACATAGTACTTGCGGAAATTTATAGTTTCATTTTCAGTAGTAGATGCACCACTCCATGCCATAATAGTGAGTGGTAAGAATTTCCAATGGGGGAAGAATCAATAGAAGGATTTCAATGAGTTGAAAATAAAGATTATTCAAGCACCATTTCTCACGCTACCAAATGTTTAGAAGCCCTTTGAAGTGGAGACAGATGCAGGTCGATATGTCATGGGAGCAATCTTGATGCAGGGAGGAAGTCTTGTCTGCTATCATTCTGAAGTATTTCATGGGGTGGTCCTCAACTACCCTACCTACGACAAGGAGATTTATGCCTTAGTACAAGATTTCAAAAGGTGGAAGAACTATCAGATGGGAAACGAGACCATCATCCACACGGGTCACCAGCTGCTCCAATTTTTGCATGCCCAGAGTAAGTTACAAAAAACTAGGCACTACAAATAAATGGGGTTCTTACAACAATCTCACTTGTTCATAAAATATAAGGGTAACACAAACATGTTGGAAGACATCCTTTCATGGCCACCCACATCCAATATTATAGAATTTAGTAACTATGATACAAATGGAGCCTTTTACCCATGATGCATACAAAGAGGCATATGAAAAAATTGAGGACTTCAAGGAGGTGTTTCAACAGCTACAGGGACAAATCCATATAGAATAAGGTGACAAAAAAATTTGTTATCATTTCCAGAATGGTTAAATCTACAAGCTCGACAATATCGGTGTCCCTAAAGGTGAATGATTGCATCTTATCAAAGAGGTTCACACCTCCAAGGTTGCAATACATTTTGGTTTTGGGAAGAAAATTTCCAACTTATAGAGGTATGTGTATTGGCCCATAATGCAAGAAGATGTAGCAAAATATATTAGAGGATGTATACTTTGTTGTACTAGAAATCCCAATAATAGGAAGCAAGGTCAATACCATCCTTTACATGTACCCAATCGACCTTGGGAAAGTATTTCCATGGATTTTGTGGGAGGTCTACCAACAACTGGGAAGGGGCATGACTATATATTTGTGGAAGTTGACAAGTTTAGCAAAATATGCATTATCATTCCTTGTAAAAATACCATCAAGGGATAGGAAGCAATAAACGTGTTAATTGAACAAGTCTGGGTGCACTTTGGGATACCAAGGAGCATCATCTCAGATAAGGAAAACATATTTCTCAATTCCTTCTCGACTACATTGTGGGATAAGATGGACACTAAGCTCAAGAGGTCTACAACATTCCATCCATAGACAGATGGGAAGACATAAGTAGTCAACAGGACTTTGATGCAACTTTTGAGGGGTTACAATCAGAAGCATTTGAATACGTAGGATGGAAATCTGATCTATACACAACACTCTTATAAAAACGCAGTCTACACTTCTACTGGTGAATCACATTTTGAAGCTTGATTTGTATATTTTCCACCTTTACCCTTAGATATTGTATAAGGACATTAGATGTTGTATATGGACAACAAGGAGGAGTGAGGGAGGACCTTAGGAGATGCATTAAAAGAAGAAAAAATTGTTTAGAATATCAGGCAGATCCATTTGCAAGTACATGAGACATTGAAGAAGTCACAAAAAAAGTACAAGGCTAGACATGACCAACACAAAATAGAGAGAACATTTATAGTGAGTGACAAAATATGGTTACAGTTGAATAAGGAAATACTACCAGGTCCCAGTAATAAGATCAAGTCTGTACGATATGGTCCTTTTTAGGTATTGGAAAAGGTGGGAGATAATTCCTACAAACTCATCCTACCCCCATACATGCACATTTACTCATTAGTTAATGTGGAGAATATCAAACTCTATAATCCCTCCGTGTTGGATCAAGAGGAGGAGAAAGTCCTACCTTCTATATAGGATTTAGCACCAAATGCTCAAGAAGAGTTGGAAGAGGACACCATTTTGAAGAAGCGGTCCAAAACTACAAGACAGGGGAAACATGACCTTTGACAAGTTAGGTTGAAGGACAAATTCAAGGCAAAGAAAAGTGGTACTCCAAGGAGAAGGTAGAGGAAATCTTTCCTCACCTCATTCAGTAAATCTTTTGGGGACACAAATCCTTACTAAATGGGGAGGTATGATCTTTATTAGATCATTATATTATTTTTCATCTATCTCGTGACTTTATGGGTGAAAAAATTGGAGGAATCAACTTGTAGATCCATTTTAGCGACCAGTACAAATTTGGAAATTTGGGTCAAAAAAAAATTTAAAATCTTTCGAAGACATTTTGAGCCATCAAACAACACTTTTTTATTCTCCAAACCTTACCATATATACATCTTCTATATTCTACACACCAAGACCTTTCCAATGATGCATGAATTGCCTCAATCGTAGTTCGTATGTGAAAGTTATGCCTCCCGCAATTTTACCTACCATATTGATCACCATGCTTTGAGTGGATGCCACGTCAACCTCCATTAATTAAACATGTGGGGATAGACATGTAGTGTATTTTCTAATAACATTCTAGAAGGTCCTAAAGCTTATCACAATTTAGGGTTGAGGAAGTCAAAAACCTACCCCTAGATGGCTATCGGGGTATGTTAAATACCAGGCCACTAGGAGGAGCAGGGTTCCATTATATGTTATTGTATTTTGTTCCATAGAATAGAAAAACAACTAGGAGTGGGAAAATAGAGAGCATAACAGAGGAGGTTAATGTTCTATTGTAGCCTAAAAGGCCACAAGTCTCAGGTAACTCCATAAAGAGTGCCTTCTCCTTTGTACTTGTATTATTTCTATACCAGAGAAAAGATAGCAAAGCAACCTCACCTTCTAGATGGGTTTTCTCCCGTAAGGGTTTCCTAGAGAAAATATTTGTGTTATTTGTGGATGATGTGTGATTGTATTTTACTTTTTTCTATTTTCCACATTTTATCTATTCCATGCATAAGAAAAAACTCAGTAACTAGATATTCTAGAATCTAAAGGAATTTAACCTTCATAGTGTATATTTTAATTTTATTTATTAGATCTATAATGATGAACTGTTCCGGTGGAATATCCATGGAAATTTACAGATCAGTCCACCCAGTGCACAACTTTCAAATCATGATCACCAAGGAAGGTATGATGAAATGTGGGGGTAGATGTGAAAATTTCAAACTATAGATGGGAGACTATCAAGTCAAAACCTATTTATTTTCATCAATATGGGGGATTGTGATATAATATGGGGGGGTATAATGGCTACACACATTGGGACCAATCACCGTGGACTTCAAGTAACTATATATGAGTTTCACTAAAGAGGATTAGGTACACACCCTTCAATGGCTTCAGGAAGGCTCTCCTAAAATAGTTATCTCTCATCATATAAGGAATTTAATAAATAAAGGATGCTCTCGCATTATTTTCCAATTTAATGCCATACAAGTTATGGAAATTCTAACACAAGAAATCCACCCAGACTTGCAGCTAGTCCTCAAACAATATCACCATGTCTTTGAGACACCAAAGAGTTTACCCCCTTCTCGTGGAGAGCATGAACATGGGAAAAGGTCATTTAGGAATTCTTGGAGGTGGGGGTCGGTTATGATCCAATGCCTTAAAAATGTTAAAAAGTCAATGAATATAGTTCACTTCGAGGGGGAAACCTCGTTTTATAATATATCCAATTCAAAATACCATATGAGATGCTTCTAAGACTAGGTCTCATTGGTGTATATATATATATATATATATATATATAGAGAGAGAGAGAGAGAGAGAGAGAGAGAGATGGTACAATTATAATGAAGGGTTCTAGCTTATATACAAATATAACACTAGAAATGTAATAATTCAATATAAAGGGATTAATAAGGTGATAAATACTTAACATAGGGATTTGTCTAGGGATTAACATGTCCCTCCCCTTCAAACACGTGTTTTTCTCAACACTTGACAAATTGTGTGTGTTTCTACATGAAGAAATCATCTTCCCATGTTGTCTCTTCCACTGGTAGGTTCTTCCATTTGACAAGGTACTTAGTAATTGCTAAATTTCACAACTTCTTAATCATTGTTTCAAGGATTGTTTATGGTTCTAGTATGATTTTTCCTTCTTCATTAATCTTTGGTAAAATAGTTTGGATTGGGGTATTGTCATTGATTACCTTCTTTAAGAAAGAAACGTGGAAAACTGATGTACACGTGAAGATGGAGGCAACTCCAATTTGTACGCCATACTTCAAATCCTTTGTAACACTTTATAGGGGCCATAATTTTGGGGTGCTAATTTATTGTAATTATTTTTTTGCTTGAGGGACATCTGTTTATATGGTTTTAGCCTAAAAAATACCCAATCCCCCACTTCAAATTCCCTTTCACTACAATGTTGATTTTCTTGTTGTTTCATCCTATTTTGTGCCATAGCCAAGTTGTTCTTAAATAGATTGAGAACCTCTTGTTGGTGCCCAATGTGATCCTCCACTACCTAAACCTTTGTAGTCCCTTTCAAGGGTGATGTGATGGATGGAGGATTATATCCATAAAGTTCCAGAAATGGGGACATTTTTTATGAACACCGGGAGGAGCCTAGGAGGATTCTGCCAACCATGAGTCTATTTCCCACCAATAGTCTAAGGATATACTTTATTTATTCTTTCAATTCAGAGAATAGAATCAATATCTAGATTTCTATCTATCGTAGTCGATGATGCCAACTTTATGTTCTAGACATGGACATACAAATGGAAACCCTCTACATATGCTACTACTGATGAACTAGTCTATGAAGGATCTCGAACCGAAACCAAAGAAACGGAGGAAGGCAGACAGATACAACAAATAAATATATATCGAGCATCACCTATAGACCACCTAACTTACTTATAACCTATTCCCTTCTGCCAGGAAGAAAATTACTAATATATATCTTGAGAATGATAGTACTCAAACCTATCACTTATGAGCTCATTACTCTACCATTGAGTTACACCCTGTATCTTGGATAAAGTGTAATCGAACCACTCAACACCACACAATCTTTCCTTTAGACCTTGTTCTATCTTTTAATGATAACATGCCAATTTATAGAATTGAACTCCAATTTTGTGTTTACAAGTACCACCATTCTACCAAGGGAAACAACTTGAACCATTATATATATATATATCATATGCAAAGCCACGAATATATCCTAATAGACATTTATTCATAATCTCAGTTTTCCCATCAGATTGTGGATGGTAAGATGAGTTGTGAGCCAATTGATTACCTAAACAAGAAAATAATTCAGTCAAAAAATTTCCCGTGAAAATTCAATCATTGTCACTTACAATAATCTTGGGGAATCCATGTATCTTTTGAACCGTTTCCATGAATTCTATGGCTACTATACTTTGTTTAAAAGGATGAGAAAAAGAGAAAAAAATGGGCATACTTTGTCATCCAATCCACTACTACCATGATGACATTTTTTCCTTTGGATTAGGGTAAACCTGTGATAAAATCCATTGAAATTTCTTCCCAACATTGACTTGGTATAGCTAATAGTTGTAGGAGACCTGATATCTTGATTATCTCTCCCTTATTTTGTTGGCAGACCACACATTCAGACACAAACTTTTGAACATAAGTTTTAAGACCTTCCTAGAAAATATCCTTCTTGATCTTGTGGTAAGTTTTCAAGAACCAAGAATGTCGCCATATAGGATAAGTGTGCAATTCTCAAAGGACCTTCTATTTGAGTTGGGAATTCTTACATAAATATAGGTGATCATGATACCATAGCAAATCATTCTTCCATATAAATTTATCTAATGCATTGGGGTTCTCTTGTAGTTTTTGAATGATATTACATACCTCTTCATATTGACTCCATTATATCCT
>ML850301.1:0-29724 GCA_009831015.1 Picea engelmannii
GGGTAATGCAACATCCATGGGACCCAATGGTTGAAATCCAAACTTCACCTGAAAGGGGTTGTGGCTGATTGAGCTATGTATGGATCTATTGTAGTTGTGATGAACATAGGGAAGGATCTCATCCCAGGTAAATGGGTGCTTTTAATTTTACATGCGCAGAATGTGCATGATCACTAGGTTGACGACCTTGGTTTGGCCATCCGTTTGGGGGTGGAAGGTAGTGGACTTGGTGAGCTTAGTTTCCACCAGTGACCAAAGGCTCAATCAGAATGTGTCGAGGAACTAGATGTCCCTATATGAGATAATGATTTGTGGGATCCTAAAGTGTACTCACACTAGTTCAAAGAAGAGATTGACAATGGCCTCCACTGTGATGCTCTTCTTGCAGGCGACCATAATTGCCATCTTGGAAAAGCGATCAACAACCAAAAAAACAGAGTCATTTCCCCACTTGGTGGATGGAAGGCCCAACATGTAGTCCATTGAGATGGATTCCCATGGCATGTCAGGAGTAGGCAGAGGAGTGTACAATCCTTGTTTCTTAATGGCCAGTTTGGAAATAGTGCACACAGTGCAAGACCATATATACTTGCTGACATCCTGTCGATGTTTTGACCAGTAGAAATGTCGCTGCAACACTGCCACTATGTTTTCCAAGATGAAGTGTCTTGCCACCCAAATGTAGTTAGCTTCCCAAATCAACTTCACTCATTTGCTTGATGGAATGCATAGATGGCCCAAATGGAACAACAACCCGTTCTAAAGATGAAAATTGGTGACAATCTTGTTTGCGCTCAACATCTAGTAGGTGTTAGTGAAGTTAGGATTTGTCTCATAGAGGTGGGGCCATCTGGAGGTCTTGTGGCTGCAATAATCGAGCACTGTGGTGAGTGTCGTGACTAGAGATTGATTGAGGAAATCAACGAATTGGTTGGTACTTCCTATTTTATACTTTATGTTGAGGTGGAACTGCTGCAAATATCTAGATTACTTCTAATGGTGGTCATTCTGCAATTTGTCTTGTGTCTGCATGAACTGCAACAACTTATGATCAATGTGGATGATTGTATCCTTCACGAGAATGTAATGCTTCCACTGAAAGTAGGATTTCACATTGGAGTACATTTATTTTTCATAAGTAGGGTACTTACAGATGACATCTGATAGTGTCTCACTATGATAGGCCATGAGGTGGCCGTGTTGAGTGATGATTGTGCCCACAACATAGTCTGAAGCATTTGTCCCGATCTCAAAGGGATGTTGCAGGTCAGGTAATGAAATCACTTGAGCGGATCACAAGAAATGCTTTAGATCATCAAATTCTTTCTTTTGGGACAATCCCCACACAAAGTTTTCCTTACAACCACCTCTGGTTATTTGGCTGAGGGTCCATGAAATATGGGAGAATCCCAACACGAACCTTCGATAGAAATTGACAAGTCCTAAGAATCTCTGAGGCTCAGTGAGCGTGGTTGGGGATGACCAGTCACGAATGGCTTGGATCTTAGCTGGATCAACATGCACACCACGTGCATCAACAATGTAGCCTAGGTACTAGAGCTTTTCCATTCCGAAGGAGAATTTTTCCAAGTTGGAATATAGCTTATGCTGCCGCAAAGTGTGCAGAACTTGCTCAATGTGCTGCAAGTGTTCTACCCAAGTCTTGTTGTAGATGAGGATGTCATCTAAATACACCACCAAAAAATAATTAGTGAAATTCTAGAAGATATTGTCCATCATCCTCATGAAATTTACTAGGGCATTTGTCAAACCAAAGGGCATGACCAACCATTCAAAAAGACCTTATTTTGACTTGAAGGAAATTTTCCATACATTTGTCGGTTCTATTGGGACCTGACGGTAGCCAGACGTCAGATCAATCTTACTGAAGTATTTACCCCCTTGAGCTGATCAAGGATATCCTCGATTCATGGAATCTGGTATCAGTTCTTGATTGTGATTTTATTTAGGGTCGGGTAATTAATGCAGATTCGCCAAGTCTTGTGTCTCTTCTGCACCAATATGATTAGGATTACACAAGGTGATGAGATGGGTCAGATATGAACCTTGTGGAGAAGTTCTTGGATCTGACACTTGATCTCCTAAGTTTCTAGCAGACATCGACAATAGACTAGCCCATTGGGTAGCGGTGTGCTAGGGGTCAAATCAATGGGGTGCTTGACTTGGCAGTGTAGAGGTACATTATTAGGTGATGAGAATATGTCTTTTTATTCTTCCATGACCTTATCTACTTTTTTCTGTTGCGTGGAGAGGTTGACCGTGGAGGCCATGGATGTGGCTGCAACCTTTCTCTCACTCTAAGAGAGAATCATGAAGAAGAAAAAATTCTTGGTCTGAGAAATGACCTTCCTACATTACTTGGAAGAGATCAAGGGAAAAACACTAGGTGGGACTACCTTAGGTATCCTGTACAATTTCCTGTCCAAAGTAATAATAAGATTGCGAGTGCTAGACTCATATACAACATGATGTTTCCATAAATAAGGTTGGCCCAAAAGAACATCACAAAATTCAAGGGAGAAACATCATACGATACCTCATCTTTGAATGGCTTGATGCTATACGACATGCGACACTGTTGGTTGACGCGAAGATTGATTCCTTGATGGAGCCATTCGACGGTGTAGGGTTGCGGGTGCGGTATTGTCGACAGGGCTAGCTGCTTAACGAACTATGCTAAAATGAGGTTCTTTTGGCCACCGCTATCAATGATGAAGTGAAACAGAGTTCCTTTTACCCATGTCTATGAATGAAATGGGCACTCTTCTTCCTCTGGCTCATTAGGTTCACCGAGTTGGATCTGTGTAGTAGTAATGGTGGCATTGGGTTCCATGTCAATGATTTGTCTCCCCTTTTCTGGTTCTGAATCAGAGTCAGAGTCAGAACCCACATCTGATTTAGAGGCTTTTACCTCAGCCACCAATGGTTGCTTTTAACGACAACCAATAGTGTTATGCCAGGGGATCTTATAGAAGTCACACAACTTCCCGATATCTCTCTACATATTCCCATTGTCCTTCTTTTCTTGTGGCTTGCACTCATTTTCCTGAGGTTTCCCATATTTTCTCTATCCTTTGTTCTGTGGGTTGGGATGCCCTTTCCTTGCTTCTATTGTGAGGGGTTTCCAGACCCAAACTACCGTGTCTTTTGTTTCAACTTCTGCTCAATTTTGACGACATATTTATCTGTCGTGCCCAAGGATGAGATTTCCAAAAACTCCATTTCTTTCTGGATGTATCTATGCAGACTGTTGCGGTACTTGAGCACTAGATGTTGCTCATAATATTTGATACCCAACTTGGTGCGCAAGGTATGGAAGACATTAGTGAAATCTGGAAATGTTTGGTCTCTTTCATGCTGCAATGTGGTCCATCTTGTATACAAGTCGTCATAACTTCCAACATGGTAGTATTGTTCCTTAATAACATCTCTAAAGGAACCCAAAGTGGGTGCAACTACAAATAATTTGGAACCCTCTATTTCCTTTTTCTCACAGAAAGTATCACACCAATCTTTGACATAGGGGACGACCTTGAGGAGCACAAATGTAATCTTTTCTTTATCAAAAAAGTTGTGGACAAAAAAATACCCTTCTATAAGGTTTAATCATTTATCTACGACTTCAACATCTATTTGAAATTAAAATATAGAAATATCAAAATTGATCTGTACCTTGAAGGGGGTGGCGCCTCCACTTGATATGGATGCATCACTTGTCAGCAAACGTTGAAGGATTTGTGCAAATTTGTCCATCATCTCATTCCTCTGTCACTCAAGGGATTCCTCGAGAATTTTTTTGAAAGGATATATCGTCCATCATCTTTATTTTCACCCACCATGGACAGTTTCTTGGGGGTGTGAGAGAAGTTGTTCTCAAGGGAAACAAGATCGAGACCTAACTCTCTATACCCTGACCGTGTTAGGGATATGCATTAAAAAAATGACAAGTAGAAAACCGCTCTGATTCCATCCTCTCTTAGCTCGTAATCTTGTAATTTCTGTTGCAACACACCTTGCTATAAATTTTCATGTGTCCACATAACGCTGATCTGATTGAGAAACCTTTAAAATTTTGTCTCTCAAATCTATCTAGTACATGCTAATGATTGTAGCATGCATCTCATGCACTCTCCTGCTAAGTGCATCAACTACCTTGTTCTCTTTTCCTTTGATATGATTTATATCAAAGTCATATTCGTTGAGGAATTCTAGCCATCGACTTTGTTTGAAATTTAAAGTTGGCTGACTAAATAAATATTTCAGACCACAATGGCCTGTTCTTAATCCAAATCATTTCCCCATGAGATAGTGCCTCCACATCCTCAAGGCATGCATTGTGGATTCCAATTCTAAATCATGAATTTCATAGATCATTTCATGTTCTTTTAGCTTCCTTGATTCGTAACATATCACATGTCCATTTTGACTAAGGACTCTCCCGAGTCCTTCTTTGCAATCATCCATACATAAAATGAAGTATTCATTCATATTTATGAGCTGAATGAAATGAAACCACAGATTTATGATATTAACACAGAGACACGGTGAAAAATAACAAAGATAGAATGAAACTTGGCTTATATTAAATAAGAAATATGCTGAAAACTGTAAAATGTAGACTAAAAACAATCTTTCTAGAATGGTGGTAGCTTATCTCTAAGAAGAGATGTGATGGCTATGCTCATTCGCAAGAAGATGAGTACAATGAGGCTCTGAAGGAATTTTTACAATAAACATGAATTCCAAAACCCTAGACATCCAAAAACCTAACCCTATGAGATGAAGCGACAAAAGTCATGTGGGCCCTGTTGGGGTAAGTTTGTATATCAACTTCTCGAGTTCATAACTTTTGCATACGATCTCCGTTTAGGGAAAACGATAACTCGTTGGAAAGGTATTGATGAGTAGATTCATTTAGGGGGCTCAATGAGAGCCTTTTTCCACCAATGAGACACATGATCACAAAAATACATTGTTTAGGACCTCAAAATGGCCCCAAAAGTTCAGGAACCGAAAAACTGCTAAAACTAATAAGTTGCCAGAGAACAATTTGAGACAACTGGACAAGTTGGGTGGCCACCAAGATCCTCCTATATCATAAGGAAACATGGAATACATTATGAAAATTTAAGGATTTAGGTAGAACAAACATATATGCGACAAGACCAATCCTCTCTAGGATTTGGAATGGACCACAATAGTGTGCTTCTAGCTTAGAGAAATTCCCTAACTTTAGGTAACTTCATCTTGCTTTTACTTTTAGGAACACATGGTCTCCCACTTTAAATTCTTTGTAATTTCTACCTTTTTCTACGCAACATTTTTGTCTGTCTTGGGAAGCTTTTAAGTTTTTCTTTATTTTTACCATGTGCTCTTCCATTTCCCTGAGAAGATATGACCCAACCACTACCATGTCAACTGGATCATCCCAACTCACAGGTGTGTTTCACTTTATACCATACAATGATTCAAATGGACTCATATTTAAATATGCTTGGTATCCATTGTTATAAGCAAACTATACAAAGTGAAAGTAGTATTCCCATTTTAATGGTTTATCCATCACATACAATCTTAGCATATCTTATATTACCTGATTTACCCTCTCTATTTGTCCATATGATTCTGGGTTATATGCTGTGCTAAAGGTCAAATTTGTCCCAAATCCTTTGAATATCCCTTTCTGAAATATCAATGTGAAATTGGAATCTTTGTTAGACACAATTGTCTTAGGTACACCATGCAATTTAGCAACTTATCTCATGTATATTTCAAATTCACTGGGATAAAATGGGAAACTTTAGTAAGATTTTCCACCACTACCATGATAGAATCATGTTTCTTGGATGATCTGAGAAACTTAGTTATGAAATCCATGGTTACAACTTTCCACTTCCACTTAGGAATATGCAATGAATGAAGTAAACCAACTGGATGTCTGTGCTCATCCTTGACCCTTTGGCACTCAAGGAATCTAGCAATAAAATCAACAACCTCTTTTTTCATACTTGACCAAAAGTATTTATTTTTGACCGTTGCTAATTCCTTTTGGCAACCTAGGTGTCCTTCATAAGGAAATTTTTGCATCTCTGAAAATAATTTTTTTTTCAACTCCTGAACATTTGGCACATAAACTCTGCACCTATACATGAGGATTCCATCATCTCTTAGCTCATAACCTTGTAATTTCTGTTGCAACACACCTTACTGTAAATTTTCATTTGTGTCCACATAACGCTAATTTGATTGAGAAACCTTAAAAATTCTGTCGCTCAAATCCATCTAGTACATGCTAATGGTTTTAGCATGCATCTCATGCACTCTCCTTCTAAGTGCATCAACCACCTTGTTCTCTTTTCCTTTGATATGATTTATATCAAAGTCATATTCGCTGAGGAATTCTAGCCATATGCTTTGCTTGAAATTTAAAGTTGGTTGACTAAATAAATATTTTAGACCACAATGGCCCGTTCTTAATCCAAATCATTTTCCCATGAGATAGTACCTCCACATCCTCAAGGCATGCACTATGAATTCCAATTCTAAATCATGAGTTTCATAGAGCCTTTAGTGTTCTTTTAGCTTCCTTGATTCGTAACATATCACATGTCCATTTTGACTAAGGACTCCCCTGAGTCCTTCTTTGCAAACATGAATACATACAATGAAGTCTTCATTTGGATCAACAATCCTCCAAATTGGCGCACTTGTCAACAAAATCTTCAAAGTGCTGAAAACTCCCTTCACAATCAAACGTCCACTCAAATTTTACACCCTTCTTCTGCAAGGATGTGATTGGATGTGCGATTTTTGAGAATCCTTCAATAAACATCCTATAATAACCTACCAATCCCATGAACGATCTCACTTCTAAGACATTTCTTGGTGTTGGCCATTCTTCAATGGATTTATCTTTGCCGAGTCCAAAACTATCCCTTCCTTTGAAATGATATGACCTAAATAATGAATTTGCCATGGTATAATGAGAACTTGCTCAGATTTGCATAAAGATGATGCTCCCTCAATACCTACAACACCATCTTCAAGTGTTGTTCATGTTATTCTTCAAATTTAGAGTAAATAAGGATGTCATCCAAAAATACAATGACAAACTTATTTAAGTATTCCCTGAAAACTTCATTCATTAAACACATAAAGACAACTGGTGCATTTGACAACTCAAATGGAACCATTGTGAACTTGTAATGTCCATACCTTGTTCTAAAGGTATTCTTGTTGATGTCTTCCTCTTTTATTCTCAATTGGTGATATCCCGATCTAAGGTCAACCTTGGAAAATATCTTTGCGCCCCTCAACTGATCAAACAAGTAATCTATCCTTGGAAAAGGATACTTGTTCTTTACTGTTGCTTTGTTCAACTTCGTAAAATCAATGCAAAATATTTTGGTACTATAAAATCTTCAACACTTGGCACTTTATCCTTATGTGCCTCCTCCATGTGCACTGTAGACACTTGACATCCATTCCTATAAATTTTCTTCAATTGCAAGGCTAGAATTTCTCTAATAGTGACAACTCTTAGAATGCCTTGAACCATTCTCAAATTTCCCTGCTCATATAGGAAAGTAAATTCCTTATTATAACAATCTAGAACAACATGATGTCATTCCAACCAATCCATACCATTGAGGCAATCATACGAGCCCAAAGGTATCATATTCAAATCATCTTTTGTGTGCAGTCCATTCATTTCCATTGGACATGACTTGAAAATTTAATTAATTTTCCTTTTTTCCCCTGTAGCTAACTGCACCAACCATGGTTTTCCAAGCTTGCTTCTCAAAAATTGGAATCTTTCGACCATATTAGGATCTAGATAACTATGAATATCTCCTAAGTCAATTGAAATAACAATGGGTTGATCGTTAATCTTACCTTCCACCTCAATCATGTGTGAATGAAACTCAATTTTCTTGTTGTCCAGGGATGTGTAAATCCTAGGTACACTCCTACCTATGTCTTCAACTGTTGTAGATTTTTGTACACTATGTGCATTCCTTGCTTTTTCAACCCTTTGAGGGAAATCTCTAAACATATGGTCCTTTCCGTTGCAACCCCAACACTTCATTGGTTGTTGCCTTGGCCTAGTATCCATTGTTTTAGTCATTCTGGACTCCTTGGGAGTTGAATGTCCTTGCACATTATTTACGAATCACTGTGGCTTGGTGTCTTTCTTCCTTTGTTCCACCTTTCTTTTCATCTTGTCTTCCCAAGCCCTTTGTAAAGTCAACCTTCCCTTTTGTTGATCATAAATACATTTATCATGCCTTATAGTTTTCTCCAACGTATTGGAATCGTCATATTGTATCTTATCACTAATAAACGATGGCATACCACTTAGATACCATTGAATATTTACTTTTTCATCCTTGATAAAAGGTACATATTTCAACAACTCTAAAAATCTCCTTTCATACTCATCTATTGTCATACTTCCAAGCTTGAGTTCAAATAAATCCTTCATTTTTTTGTCATAGTAACGTTTGGTTAAATATTTCTTCTTGAAATATTGCTTGATTTCCCTCCGTGTAACCTTCTTCTCATCAATGTATTGTACTTTCACAAACTAATCCCACTAGACTGGTGCTTTCCCCTTAAGCTGAAAAATGGAAATTCACCCTTCTACCCATGAGGAGTAATTATGCAGCTAGAATTATTTCCTCATACCTAGCAGCCATGTCTCTACATCCTCATCCTTCTTATGCTCACCATAAAACATAGGAGGCTTAATCTTATTCATCTCTCCCTATAGATCATCTGCCCCATATTTATTCTTATGCTTCTAAACAAGAGATGGACTTGAGCTACTGCGTGCTCTCCTAGTTGAATGTGTTGGAGAGTGATGGAGATGTCTGTAAGCACTTCTTGAATTTCTTCCCTCATCATGAGACTTATGTATTCCTGATTTACTTGACTCAATATCCTTATCCATCTTTTTCTCAATTCTGTCCAAGATTTGTAGCAACTTGATGTTGAAACCATCTTGCTCCTCCTTGGATTTCATAAGCCTATCATTACCTGCTTTATAGCTTTGGACATCCTTTTGCAAAATTTTTATGGTCTCTACCAAGTTCATGCTCTCCTCTAAGCCTTCCCTATGTCCATTGGATTACGTACCTTCAACACCCATACCAACATACAACCTTCCCATTTCTTCATCCCGACTAAAGGTTTTTTGTGCACCTTCCATGATTTTACTCTCTGTGCTGATTCTATCCTGAACTAATTTGCTGTTAATTTTGAAAAATGTGCAGACAAGAAAATGTGTTAGACTAATTGATGTGACAATTTTATGAAAACTATCCACAATTGTCAAAATTCTTTCTTCTCTTTTTCCTTGGATGATTTTAACATCCCAAATTCTAGTGCTCACACTCATGCATCACTATTTTTGTGCACATCACATTCTTAGATGACGCACAATATTTTTCAATGCACAATAAACTTTGTACTGTGCGACACCAATACTTGGTGCACATGAATATTTCATGCTAATCTTTGGCCCATACAGTCCCGTGTTGAACAAATAGCTCTGATACTAGAATGTAACGTCCCCAACCTTCCAATTTAGGCTACACCACACAATCGAAATGAAAACTGCTCTGATACCAATCTATAATGTGTCAACACTCATACCAACATACAACCTTCCCATTTCTTCATCCTGACTGTAGGTTCCCTGCACACCTTCCATGCTTTTACTCTCTATGCTAATTCTGTCGTGAAATAATTTGTTGTTAATTATGCAAAATGTGTAGACAACAAAATTTGTTAGACTAATTAATGCGGCAATTTTATGAAAACTATCCACAATTTTCAGAATTATTTCTTCTCTTTTTCCTTGGATGATTTTTACATCCCAAATTCTAGTGCACACACCCGCACATCACTATTTTTGTGTGCATCACAGTCCTACACTGTGCATAATTGTTTTCCATGCACAATAAACTTTGTACCGTGTGACACCAATACTTAGCATGCACAACTATTTCATGTTGATCTCTAGCCCATACAGTCCCATGTTCAACGAATATCTTTGATACTAGAATGTAATATCCCCAACCTTCCAAGTTGGGTTGCACCACACAATCTAAATGAAAACCACTCTGATACCAATATCTAACATCCATATTCATTGATGAACAAAACTACTTCAACATCTTAGTGTGCAAATACTACTTACAACACTCCATGTTACAAGATGTATTAGAATATCTGCGCACAACCTTAGGGAACTGCACCGAGACCCAAGCTGGGTCTCGCTCCATGAGAAAAATTCCTTTAATACAATCATAGCAGTGGAATAAGTAACAAAATATACCACATGCATAGTCCTGCAGAGCACTATATACTACTGTGTGCGCAATTACTTTGCATACATAATACTACTGTGCACAATCAATATGATACTACACACATATTCTATCTCCTTTGTGCACATGGACTGCTTCACTGCGCACACAACAAATTATATCGTGCCTTGGTATGTTCTAACCATAACATAGAATTTAGCACTTAACCATATTATAACATGAAACAATATTACACAGATTGACCATACATTTAACTAACATGAACACTTATAATTTTCATACCCACATATATCACAGTATAAAGGAAAAATGAACTCATATATGCAATAACATTACAGAGAATTAGACACAAAATTTATATGCAATTTCATACAGGAAAATAACCCAATCAGTAAGTAACAATGAACATACAATCATTAGAATAAGCTCATAAGAGACACTTATCTTTAATGCAAAGTCACCAACTATGCATGTAACTTAGATGTTCCCCCCAACCATAAACTTTGTTGCTTGTCATATTTCAGAAACAGGTCACCCCCGAGCTGGTGCATAAACTCCATACATAAAAAGGGTTCCTAATGCCAAGATATGGTTTGGTATTTAGCAAAATGATTAGTCCAAGGTGCCATTGCAGCCACTAGTCTATAGTCTTTCATTCCACACATGCCTATCCCACCCAAGGAAGTATTCCCCTTATCTGCTCAATAGTCCTTCAACTACCCCACTTCCCTTCCAGGGCTTCAACAACAGGCTGAACAAGAAGTCTCAGAGCCCTGTATCTAATTCCCAGTGCACCAACGAACAATTATCAACAAATCTGTCACATGGAGAGAATTCTCACGAGCTTGAAAACTCACTTCTTTGACACAACAAATCTCTCACTTGGAGAGAAATTGTCACGAGATTGACAACCCGCCTCTTCGACACAACAAATCTCTTACCTGGAGAGAAATGATCATGGTCCTGGCAACCCACTTCTTCAACCATGAGATTGAAAACCCGCTTATTTGACAATGCACATGATTTCCTCATCACCCCCAATTCAACAATGACAATAATTACAACCAAATACATTTCCTTGCAGAAGAGCCTTCCACAAAAGGATGATCAGAATAATCAAAGAATCCCCCCAAAATACACTATGGATCAATAATATATTTGCATAGTCATAACTAGACACTTGTCACCTTCAGGACCAGCTTTTATCCATTTGGTGACTCGTTCCCATTCCTTGGGAACTTAGGATAAATAAATATCCATAAATTAAACTTTTGGAAATATTGTTAAAATATTCCCTTGACTTAAGCTCCCCCTTTTTCCATTTTCATGGAGTTTAGCCCCCCATCTCTTTTCATCTGAGTTGAGTCTGTGCACAATGATGTGATTATATTAAAATCTTGTGGTTGATTGCATTTACAATTCAGACACAATGCCCTTTTTTCATCCAGGCTCACTAGCCTAATAATCTCATAGGATCTCCGGCCTCAAAACAAAAACCTAAATACAAGGGCTCTCTGGCCCCAAAACCATGTGTTTAATCCAGTGTGCGTGAAACTTTGGGATATAAACACTCTTCCTTTGGTGCACCGTCCTTGTACATTTACACTGGTGCATGCTACACTATGAAATATGTGCATTCTTTCTTTGATGCACAATCACTACACTATGGGATGTGTGCTAAAACTGCATCCAAGAATTGATACAAACAACTCACCAACTTATATACATATATAAATTACATTTACATTTACAGTTGGGGTTCGACCTAGGGGTATTACAATTATGAATCAATACTGCTCCTATCCCCTCATTGGATGCGTCACACTCTAGGACAAAAGGGTGCATGAAATTTGGGAGTGATAATATTGGGCAAGAGCTCATCACCCTCTTCATTCTGTCAAATGCTACCCATGTGTCCTCAGACCATCAAAACACCCCATTTTTGGTGAGGTATGTTAATGGTGCAGTCAATTGTGAAAATACTTTCACAAAGTGCCTATAATAGCTGCATATCCCAAAGAATCCTCGCAGATATGTGAGTGAATTAGAGATTGGCCAATATAATATTGTCTGGATATTCTCCCAATGCACCTTTACTCCCTCAACACCAATCACATGCCTCAGATAGAGGATCTTTGTCAACCCAAACTCACACTTTTCCTCCTTGGAAAAAAGCGACTGCTCCTCCATAATGGTGAGAATCTCATCCACATCCTTCATATGTTCCTCCCACATCCTGATGTAGATCATAAGATCATCAAAGAAAACCAATAATAATTTCCTCAATTGTTTGTTGAAGATATTGTTCATGCACAATTGAAAGGTAGCTGGTGCATTAGTCAACCCGAAGGGTATGACTAGAAACTCATAATGCCCATAGTGACACATGAATGTTGTTTTATGGATATCCTCTTCTTTGACCTGAATCTGGTGGTATCCTGATCGTAGATCAACCTTTGAGAAGTACATCGCCCCATGCAACTAGTCTATTAGCTCATCAATCTAGGGTATTGTGTATCTATTTTTGATGGTCTTCTTTTTCAATGCCCTATGGTATATGCATATCCTCATAGTGCCATCCTTCTTCTTCACCAATACAACTAAAGAAGTGAAGGAAATAGAACTAAGCCTGATATGTCGCATCTCCAACAACTCCTTTATGGGATTCTCTATTTCATCCTTGAACCTCTTCGAATGCCTATAGGTGTGGTGATCACATGATTCAATCCCTCTTCTATATCAATGAAATGGTCAAATCACCTGTCAGGTGGTCTCCCTACTAGCAATGGGTCAAACACTCTTTCATGCTTTCCAAGCAATGTCTGGATATCTGCATGGTAATGTTGGTGATCCTATGATGGCTTCTTCATGGTGATCAAGAAATATGTTGCACAAGCCATGTCCTCGTGCATAAAAAGGGCCTCCATGCTTTGTTTAGACACGATCATGGGGGAACCTATAGAAATACCTATTAGGATGACTTGATTTCCACCCTTGTCCCGTAACTCCATATTCATGTCCCGATAATTCATGCAAATATCACCCAATGAGTACAACCACTCAACTCCTATCATTACATAATTATTTGTTGAATCTATGACATAAAATTCATTGGTCAATGTATAGTTTCCCATTGTTACTTCTAATTCCATGATCCTTTGAGTACACACCATGTTGTACCCATCTGCTACTACCACATTCAATCCCTTGAAGTCCTCCATAGGGATTTGTCTCCTTGTGACAAGTGCAACATCAATGAAGTTGTGGGTGGCCCCACCATAAATCAATGTTGTAACCCTCTGCCCCTATATAATGCTTTTGACCCTGAAGGTGTAATATTTAGGGACTTTTGAAAGTGTGGAAATGGTCACTCCTTTGGTGATATCGTGCAATGATACTTTCTCTATAACATCAAGGTGTGATGTCTCACCATTGTACTGTCCAATTCCCTCATCATCACCATCATCCTTCTTGTTAGAAACTACCTCAATATAATAGACTTTAAATTTTCCCATGCATCGATAACTCGGTTTCCATGGCTCCTTGCAACTGTAGAAAATAGTCTTCCTCCTTAGTTCTCTCCAATTTTTCTCATCCAACCTGTCCTTCCTGGTCCATGTCTTATGGGGAGGTTTTGACACCTGGCTCTATTGTGGGATAAATATTTTTGCTGATGTCTTCTTGGGGATTATGTCTACCATATCATGAGTCTTCATGATGGCATCCTGGAGTGTGGTTGGTATAAATGCCTTCACCCATCCTGTTAGGGGATCATCTATACCCTCAATGAATAACATCACCAACCATATCTAAGAAATATATGTCACTGTGAATTCCATCCTATGAAAATCTGTGATGTATGCATTTGGTGTACCTGTTTGTCTCAATTGTGCCAGCTCCCTGAAGTGTGTCTCAGGGTCCTTGTAAAAAATGTCCATCAAAATCTGAGTGAATTCTACATATGAAGTGATGATGGCATGCCCCAATGTCACCAACCCATGGTACCACCACTCATGATATTATCCTCCCAAGTAAAGTGTGGAATACTTAATCTCTTCTTCCTTAGTCATCTTGTTCAATTGGAGGTAATTGTCCAAATTCTACACCCATTCTCTGGATGTGATCTTGGCAGATCCGTCGAAAGATGTAATAGTAAACCTGCACACCTTGTGCATGAGGTCAAAGTTTTGATGATTCTGGGATGCTCTTTTCCACTCCCTAGGTTTGTTCCTTTGCTTGAGGGTGTAGAAGTTTGGATAGGAAAATTTATCCCAGATATATTCATCTAATGTATCATACTCCTTGTATGAGGAGTTGACATAAATCTCATGAGTCAACTGCTCCTGTGCTCTTGTTGGTTTTCTTGCTAATAATTGTAGTAATAGGGGTCTAGAAATCCTTAGGCTCTCGCTATGAGCTGGGGTATGATCATTTATACTCTCTACATGTATCCTATCACCCCAATGGAATCCATTGAGTCCTCCTTGACTTGCACCATTCATATTCCCTCGTTGGCCCACTAGTTGTGTGATCACCTCAAGGGTCTGCTATTGGAACCTTATGGTTTCTACTTGTCTTTGGGATGCCTCATTCTATCCCTTGATCACATATTTTAATATTTGGAGCATAACCCCATCATGGTTGTCTACGATGATTCCTCCTAATTCTTCTCATTCTATCTCTATTTGGTTGGCTTCTCTTTTTGGTGAATTTTGAATAGGTTTCTCACCATGCCCTTTCCTCCTAGGAATCAACATCGTTACATGTTGGAAGAATCACCAGCTCTGATACCACTGTAATATCCCCAACTGTGCTAGGCTAGGGTATTAATGTTTTCTTTCCAATGATGTTGTTTCTCTTTATGTGATTTTGTCAAACACTTTGCATTCATATGTTTTTATGCTACAATGTCGATTGATAAATTTCTACAAACAATTTTCAAGTGTTCTACTAGTGGATGTTTCACCAAATAGATTGGAAATGCATATATGATAGAAGAGACAACTTTGGAATTTTTATTATGGATGGAAAATCAACAACAATACAATCTCTAATGGTTGTTATGGAAGCTACAAAAAACCACACAATATGCAAACCAAAACCTGAAATAATGCCACAACCTCCTCTAGTAGACGATGTGTCCTCCTCCAAGGACTCTCCAAGCCTCAAAACCCTATCTAGAAGTAACATGGCCTCAGCTATAGAACTTGGCCTTGGCTACAAAAACTTATCTTCAACTGCATAAACTCGGCTTCAACTACAAAAACACGACCTCAACTAAAGAAATGGATAATAATACAAAAATGGTCTCAGCTACAGAAACACGACCCCCACTACAGAAACAGATTCAATTATAGAAATGACCTCAACTATAGAAACAGATTCAGCGACAAAAACGACCTCAGTTGCATAAATGACTTTATCTATAGAAACAACTTCAGCTATAGAAACAACCTCAACTACAGAAACAACTTCAACTATAGAACTTGGCCTCAACTACAAAAACAACTTCAACTACAAAACTAGGCCTCACTTACAGAAACACAACCTCAACTACATAAATATGGCCTCAACTACAGAAACATGACCTCAACTACAGAAATATGGCCTCAACTACATAAAGGTGGTCCACAAGATGAAGCTCAAATGAAGATCCCAGATGGATCCTCCTCCTTGTCTAGCTAGGGTGGATATTGCACCACCGAAACCAAACCACAATGGAAGGGTTTTGTCAAAACCCCAACGAAAACTTGGCTCTCAATATCACTCCAAATAAGAGATCAAATCATAATTCCAAAGAGAAGGGTTACCCCTCTCTTTATCCTTCTTCCATTTCTTCTAGATCTTTCCCCTTTTTAACCAAATCAAGCCCTCACTTTATTTTCCCTCCAATTTCATTTATACATAATTATTTATTTTTATTTAATGTCACTTTAGGATTTGTCACATTATTTTAACCTAGTGACACCAACTAAATTTCCTTGAATCCCTTATCCTTGTTGACTATAGTCTACAAGTGCCATATAGGTTATTAATTCATCCTCTGTCATGACCAATTGAAAGGGCACATTACACATAGTCACAAATTAGCCAAATTGTTCTTGTGACATGCCAATGAAAATATTCCATTTTTCCCATCTTCAATTCCTAGATATACCTTGAAAATGTATTCAACTCTTACCAATGCTTATGTTCAAGATGTGGAAAGTGTCTTTTGATCCAATCTTCCAAGCGATCCAACACTCTTGATAAAATGAAATGATCTGAATTAGAAAATAAAGAAATGTGAAGGGTAAAATGCTGATTATGTTGAATATATTCCATCATTCTTGGCATACATTATATTGATTCCATTCGATCCATTTTAAATATATAGCTATCATAATGGAGAGTTTTTCATCTTTGTATTAATTAGAAAGCAACATAAGTAATAATAAACCACATATATTTGGGAAAATGGACATAATACATATATGTTACTTAGATGCATTTGAAATATTATTTTTTTTAAAATATTATAGACTACAAGGAAGAAGACAATTTGATATTTGGCATAATAGAGCTTTGATATTTTAACTAGAAAACAACAAGAGTAAAAAGAAATTACCTATATTTGAGCAAATGGGAAAAATTGTGTAGTAACCTAGGAATGAGGAAGTAAAATTCTAATTCTAGAATGAGCACCAGTTTCCTAATTGAAGAAATATCTAATGTACATTTGTTAGGCATACAATTTTAAGTAAAACACATGGTGCATGATTGAATTAAATGCTCTCTACCTTAAAAAGTTAACATTTTTTTTATAGAACTTAAGAAATGCACAAACAATTGTTTTAATAAAACATATCATTGAATAGACATATAGACCATTCAACGACCCTTGTCATAAAATTAAACAATAAATCATAGAATAAGAATTGGTTTGATAATTGAAGAGCTCTTTATCTAGCTCTATAAAATTTGTTAGACACGATTTAAACTAAAACAGATGGTGCTATTCATTAAATAAGGTATATCCACACATGTCAAACACATTAAGGAAACCACTCACACAAATAGATCAAATATTAGTACACTAGTGTATTACGTTGTTAAAATGCTCAAAGATAGAAACAATGCACTACCCTAGCCAATGTAATCACTTGAGGAAATATATTAATGCAAAAGGAAAATATTTTACATATGATTTTCTTACAATTGATCATTAACAAATGACCCTCCACACTCTTTAAATATAGATCACAGATCAATCAAGTGTTAAGCCACAAATCAATAGTCATTAGTATCAATGAGAAGATAAACAATTGGATCACTTTATGTCTAGAACATAATAATGACCATCAGATTAGATGATTACAAATGCACGCTAAAGAACACACTTTACCTAAAAACACATTAGACCGAGTTTATATTAACTAACTCCCAAGTGTTTAAATATCCTAATATACCCGCTTAAGAACAACTTGGGATAGGATAGAAGGATTTACGAAGGTGACACAATAGGAGAATGAAGGAGGCATTAGATCTCACACTTCCCTCCTCCCCCCCTCCCCCACACACACACCTCAATGACAACTTCATAAACACCAACACAAATCAAATTTTGAAAAACTTTGTTTTTCTAAGAGTGTTTGTGAAAATGTTTGCAAATTGATCATTTGTAGCGCAATAGAGAACTTCGAGAACACAATCCTTAATATTTTTTTTGATGAATACTTGCATGTGAAACTCAATGTGTTTCTTATACTAATGTTGAACTATATATTTGGTGAGCTAAATGACACTTTGATTATCACACTAGAGTGTGGTCAGATGTTGTTGCTGCAATCCAAACTCTCAAAGGATTTTCCAAAGCTACACAGATTCTTAATTTTAACTAATTACTACTCAATACTCTGCTTCTACCGAAGAACAAGCAAGGGAACATTTATTTTTACAAGCCCAAGTGGAAAGTCTGAAACTAAGACTAAAACCATAACTTGCAGTAGACTTCCTATCATCAAGGTCACTAGCCCAATTGAAATCAATGAAAACAACCAACAAAGGAGTCCCCATCGAACTGTAATATATCTTAAATTGAATTATACCCTAGATATATTGAAGTATAATTTGTGTTTCTTTCCAATGGATCCAATGGGAATTTGCATATACCAGGAAAGTATCATATGAAGGAGACCGATATTCCCAAAACAATTTTTTACACTCATTAAGGCCATTATGAGTTCTTGGTGATTCCCTTTGGCCTTTGCAATACACCATCCACCTTCCAAAGTCTCATGAACCATGTCTTTCTAGCCTTTTTATGAAAAAATTTCCTTGTATTTTTTTATTACATCCTAATCTATAGTAAAACTTGGCATGCCCATGTCACCCATGTGGATCAGGTTTGAAAATTGTTTTCTCATCATCAACCATTTCTCAAAAGGCACAATTTTTTTCTCATCATCAACTATTTCTCAAAAGGCCCAAATGTGCCTTTGGCATCTTTGAAGTGGAATATTTGGGTTGTATTGTTATTTACGATGGTGTACAAGTGGACCCCAATAAAATTGAATCCATTAAGGGTTGGCCATGTCCTACAAATCTTACAAGTTTACTAGGTTTCCTTGGTCTAGCATGGTACTACAAAAAGTTTGTCAAGAACTATGGAAATATTGTTGCTCCCCTCACTACCTTGCTTAATAAAAATTGTGTTAGTTGGAATCAAGCCACAAATAAAGCCTTCAAAGATTTGAATAATGCTATGTGCACAACCCCAGTACCTTCTCTACTACACTTTACTAAAACTTTTTTTTAGAATGTGATGCCTTGGGAAAAGGTATCAGAGTAATTCTCATGCAATAAGGAAGGCCATTGGCCTTTACCAGTAAACAAAATTGTGAGTGGAACTTGGGAAAATCCACCTATGAAAATGAAATGATGGCTATCTTACATCTTGTGGATATTTGACGTCCCTACTTGCTTGGGAAACATTTCCAGATTGAAATTGATCATTGCGGCCTCAAATACTTTCTTGAGCAAAGGATTTTGTCCACAGAGAAACATAAATGGGTTATCAAAATGTTAGTATATGATTATGAGATCATTTATAATAAGGAAAAGGGGAATGTGGTATTTGATGCTCTCTCTAGAAAATATGAAGAGGAAAGGTTCCTCTTTTCACTCTTCTTCATCATATTATATTAGTTGAATGAGGTCTGCAACGAATGGTTCAGAGATCCTAAGAGTGCTAGCCTGATCCAACACCTTCAACAAGCACCTCTTGCATCTTAAGGCTACGCTTGGAACAATGAAGAGCTTCAATATAAGGGCATCTTTATTTGAGAAAACCATCCACCTTTAAATCAACAATGCTATCTGAACTCCATGCATCTCTAACAACATATCATTCTCTCTTTTACAAAACATATGAACATATCCAATGCTTATTTTTTGGGGAAGGAATGAAGAAGGAAATCCACACTTTTGTTGTTGAATGCGATATTTGTCAATGCTACAAGGGAGAAACAATGAAAACTCCAGGAAAACTTCGCCTGCTGTATGGAATGACATTTCTATGGACTTTATTTTAGGGTTATCCAAATTTGGCAATAATTTTTTCATCATGGCTGTGGTTGATCACCTTTCCAAATGTTCTCTTTATTGTTCCCTACAATACCCCTTTAAAGTTTCCACGGTCGCTCAAGTCTTTATGGATAACATCTTTAAACTACATGGTATTGTCATGCACTGTGATCCCACTTTAACTAGTAATTTCTGGAAATAATTGTTTAGGCTCAAGGGCACTCAATTTCATCTTAGCACAATCTATCATCCCCAGAATGATGGTCATATTGAAGCTGTCAACAAGTGTTTGGAAGCATATTTGAGGTGTTTTACTTATAAATGATAGTTCTGATGGATTTAGTGGTTATCCCTAGCAGAATGGTGGTATAATACTACTTATCATGATGCCACTCACATGATTCCCTTTGATGTTGTCTATGGAAAAAATACCCCATTAGTACTATATTACTTACTAGGAGTCTCTAAGGTACACAAGATTGACAAAAACCTCACAAATTGGGATGATATTCTCCACACTCTGAAAGATAATTTGGTCATGGATCAAAATCGAATGAAGAAACATGTTGATCAACATTTCTCTGAATTCCATTTTGAAGAGGGGGGTCAGGTGTTCCTTCTTCTGCAACGTTATAAGCATGAATTCCTTAAAGACAACCAACACCAGAAGTTTTCCCCAAAGTTTTATGGTTCCTATAAGATCCTCAAACATATTAGGTCAGTGGATTACAAATTAGAGCTTCCAAGACACTCTAAAATCCATTCCATCTTTCATGTCTCATGCTTAAAGAAAGTGGTTGGATCTAATTGTCACATTCAAACTAGTCTTGCAGAATTGGACGAAGAAGGTTCCATTTGGTTGCATCCTAAGGAATCCTTGAAAAAATAAGTGTAGTCTCCGCTAGTGCATTATCTAGGAAGTCCTAATACAATGGAACAATACACAAACAAAGGATGCCACATGGGAACTAACTATGATTCTTCAACAATTCCTTCATCTCTACCCTTGAGGACAATGTTGTTTTTTAGGGGGAGGGCATGTTAGGGTTCTAACCTCCCTAACCCCCTAAGTAGATAGATATGTTACTATGTATTTATATGTATGGAGGCCATCTCCAGTAAATAAGGCCCATGTAATAATGTGAAAGCATCAAATGTAAGAAGGTCGATTAGAAGGTTTCACCTACTAGAAAGTTCCTTCTCTAGAATGTTCATAGGAGGTATAAAGTAATATATAAAGATGTAAAATCCATGTAAAATATGTCTTGTGAAGTTATTTGTAATCGAGCTTTACTTGATTGGAGGTTTCCCCCTTGAAGAGACAAGTGAACATTACTTCTAGTAATAAAAATATAACATTTTAATGTTATTCTAGTTCTTTATTTCTCTATCATGGTTGTTATCTATGTTTTTTACAATAAATTCAAATCAATTGAACTTTTTCCTTTCATTCTAAATCAATTGAATAGACATAAATAAAATTCAATCCGTGTGTAGAAATATGTGGAGGAAACCAAATCAAGTCAATCTCACGAGTCATGTTCTTTCTTTTGCTCCTCGCCCCCATAATATAATAGGTTCTTGTTATTTTAAAATAAAACATTATTGGTGGACTCTATTATATTTTCAATTTATTGGTATTTTATTTTCAAGGCCATTGGCCAAAGAAATTAGGGCAGTCACCTTCCCTCTACTTTAATGCGGGAACGTCTGTGTTCAATCCCAACAAGTTGACCTACAATACGATCCTTGAAACCCCGAGAATCACCCCTCCCACATCCTTCATGGAGCAGGACTTCCTAAAAATGTTCTTCAACAAGGTGTACAAAACCATTCCCTTGTCTTACAATCTGGTCTTGGCCATGCTGTGGTGGCACCTGAAGAACATGGATTTGGAAAAGTCTATGTGTACCCATGGATAACCACATGTTCCCTCAACAACAGTTTTGTGAGGAGAGATTTCAGTAATGGGTCAATAATAATGTCAGACATGTGGCAACTGAGACTCCCAGTCTGAACGTAGAGACTATAGAGCATGCAATGGTCGAGACAACAATTAAGGAAGTGATCAAGAAAGAAAAGAAAAGAAAATGATTTTAACGTCCATGAGGCTAAAAATAGCCTATGGGACATACCTCCTCACACACTGATTTCTGTAGTTCAACCCTTTTCATGTTCAACTTGATGATGAGCTCCCCCAATTTCTCCACTATCCCCTCGCTGAATAAGTTATTCCAAGAGCTAGCTATCAAGATATTTATATGGTTGTCCCTGCTATCTTTGAAATCTTCACACTCTAAAATTAAATGCTTTTCTATTTACACTTTTCCAGAGGTGTATAACACACACACCCTTTCTTCCCAAGCTTCTTTTGGTCTTTTCCAACACCTAGTTTCACAATGGAGTTGATGGGAATTGGTTCCTAATTGGGAAATAAGCATTTTGGCTCTCCAAGATATATTGGCCCTGATGTACGCTTTTTGATGATAATTGTATGTGGGGTTAAACTCCTCAATATAATACTCTTTCTTTCTCCTTAGCCCTTTATCCCAAGTTCGCTTGTGGAACATATCAATAACAAAATCCTTTATGTCTTTATTGTTCACAGGGCACTTGGTTAATTGGATATCCCATTTACTAAGACATTCAATATTTTGTCTCATCCATGTCTTCTTTCTTTTGCACAATATGTCATTGAAGACGATCTTAGGCCATCAATTGTCTTCCATTTGCTCAATTTTTTTTAGATATCTTATGAGACACACCATATCAATTTCTTCAATAGGAGAAACCCCCATTTCACTCAGCATGATATCATAAGGGACTGAACTTTTAATTTTAAACTTGTTTGTGGTCAAGCGTTTTTGAATCTTCTCAATTTGTTTCCACTGTAAGTCAGATGTGATGTTGGCCCACACTTCACAACCATATAAACCACCGAGATCACCAAAATACCAAAGAGAGATTGCATAGTCTTCCAATCCCATAGCTCTGCTTCTCTGCATCTATTTTGAAAAGCATAGAATGCTTTCCAAACTCCCAAAGTTATTTTCTTTCTGCAACCTTCCCAACTTAGATTTTTCTTGAAGTCAATTCCTAGGTATTTGTAATCTGCCACTTCTTCAAGAGTGTTGCCTTCAAAGTAGAACTTATGTTTCTTATGTTTTCTTTTGCTAGAAAAAATTACCACTTTCATCTTGCTAGTATTGACTTGCATTCCCATTGTATAACAAAAGTGCTCAAGGGAAATTAAGTGTTCTTGCAACCCAAGAAAAGATTTAGCAATCATAATAAGGTCATTTTCATACAAAAGAAGACTTATCACAAAATCACCCAAAAGAGCACCATCACCCTCCTGTGAGTTTAACCACTCTTCAAGTTTTTCAATATATAAGCCAAAGAGGGTAGGGGACAATGGGCACCCTTTCTTGACCCCAATATCACTCCTAAAAATTTCAGAGATACCAGATGACATTCTGATTTTAACTTTAACCTCCTCATATAGCCTATGGACGACTGCTCTAAGATGTATAGGAACCCCATGTTCCTCCATTCTATGCCAAAGATTATCTCTAGGGACCCTGTCAAAATCTTTTTTGAAATCGACAAAGCAATACAAGGCTTCCTCTTTTTTATCCCACGCTTTTTCAATGATGTGCCTTAGAGTTATACCATGATCAATCGTTGAGTGTTTAGGTCTGAAATTTTCTTTCCCTTTAGAACGCTTATCCCCTTCTTCCACCCACTTGCTAATTCTATTTTCTAGCATACTTCCAAATAACTTCACAAATAAGGGGTTTATCATCATGGTCCTATAGTTGGAGGGATTGTTGACATCCCCACTCTTGAAAAGTGGTATTGCTAGGATCGTTGTCCAATATGTAGGGAATCCCTGATGAATGATGTTGTTGAAAATATTCATAATGTGAGGTGCAATAGTTTTTGAACCCCACTTTAGATATTCTGCCTGGAGTTCAACTAAATGTTTTTCTTTTCCAGCACCCAACTTTTTGATACCCACCTCAATTTCTTGCATGATGAAGAGCTTAGTAGTAATGTTGACCAAGGGAGGGGGGTCCACCTTAGGATCTTTCTCATAAATTTTCTTTGCATACTCTAACCATTGATAGGTTGTGATATTATTTTCAGTTTGTTTCTTTCTCGTTTGAAGCTCCTTCCAAAATAACTTGGGGTTATTTTTCCCCAAGAAGATTAATTCCTCCCTCCTTGAGATCATGAAATCAACTTTCTTCTTTCTTACAATTTGCTTACAATATTTTGTGTTTATTTCTTTATGGCTTGACTCTTTCAAATTTTTCCTTGTTGTTTTTCATTCCTCATCAAATCAAACATTAACCTGAAAGCAATTTGTTTCAGATTTCCTATTTTTTTCTCTTTTGCATTTTGTAAGTGTGCTTTGGATTAAATTTGTTAGCTCATGGCTATGAAGGCCCTGGGATGGAATTTTCTCCTTGTTAAACAAACTCTTTAGTGATATCTTGAAGGTGTTACTGTTTTTTTGAGTCAACAAAATTCTACCCTTTGAAGGAGGTTGTCGGATGTGTTGATTTTTAGTTCCCTGTTGTTGTTGTTTAGCCCAAGTTAGACTTAAATATATCGGTTTATGATTAGATTTCAACTCCCATAGTTGTTCACCCATCAAAACTTCCTCCTTTTTCTCACACAAGCCATGTGAGAAAATTTCATAGTCTACTACACTTGCTCCATTGTAGGTATTGCAAATGAAATTGCCAGAATTTGCCCATCTAGCCACCCCATTACAAATGACTAAGTCAAATGCCCCACATAAAGTAAGCTGTTGTTCCCCAAAAAAGTTGGATCTTTTGTTTTCCTCTGAAACTCTTGTCCATTGATGATTTCTCTCTTCTATAAGCCAAATGGGGTTGCAGTCTTCCTTACAACGAAGAATACTAGCTTGTTCACATGTTGTCCTAGCATTGAAATCACCCACTATAAGGACTTCAATTAGTTTAGAGTATGCTACAATATCATTTTTTAAGGATGCAAAGGTGTCTTTGTGGTCAAGTCCCCTACTTTTATAAGTTTTTGAAACTTGTGGAGAAAAAATAACATGTTGCAATCCTGATGATGTTACCATTTTATGATATTTTAAACCAAATGAATTGTTTATTTGAGTCTTCTCTTTTTAACTAAATGAGACGACCTTTTTTTTTCTTCACTAAGACCATGATACCCCCATGTCCTTTACCATTCTCATCTTCTTTGTTCCACACTGCCATCTTTACATACTCTTCAAACATAGGTATATTGCACCGTCCATGCTCATGTGTTTCCAATAGACAAATTATGTCCCTATTTTCCACGATAGGTCCTAACCCAGGTCCCCGCCTCCAAGGATAACCTCTGAAATTCCAACAAACTAAACTTAAGGAAACCTGGGAATAATTTGATTGCTATTTTTTTTGGTCTACAAGACTCAAAGTTAAGTCTTCACCCCTATTTGTCCATACTGGCCTTGTTGCATATTTTCCTACTAATGAAATTGTTGTCTCTTCTTAGCTACCAAATTGTTGTCCTGTTTTAGAATGAGGACTGAAAAAGGCAATACCATATTTTCCTTTGAACAACCATGCCCTTTTCTCCTCATCCCTTGCTGACCTAACCTTTAACAACTCTTCCCTTCTTTTCTCTTCCTGTCTAATAGTTAAATCTTCATCTAGAAAAAAGTGAGAGCCTCTCAAGAGTTGCTTATTGCCTAGGAGAATTTTCTTGTCACATATGCTTGAAATAATGACTTTTATGTGCCTATCTCTCTCGCCACTAGGCTTACCCACCCTCCAGGCTTGGAAAATTCAGCCTTGCCAAAGCAATTTGTCCTTCAAAAATTCACTTGTAAGATTGAGAGTACGTTCATTTTTTCCATACTCTCTCACACCTTTGATAATTATGTTTGCTTCTCTACCTTGTCTTTCCTTGTTTTCTCTACCTTGCATGTCATCCCCATGGCTATGTGTTTCTTTTTCCAAATGAGCAGAATTGTTAATGACTTGTGCCCAAGTTTTGGATTTTTTTGTAAAATCTCTTTTCTCTTCATCCCTTGCTTTCACTCCATGGGTGTATGATTGTTCACCTATTTTCCCTTCATCTTTGGGTGTTTTAGAGTTCATAACCTCTCTAATTTCCACCACAGAATCTTCCCTGATTTTCCCGACATCCTTCAAGCCTTTCCATTCAGCCTTTGCTTCCAAAAGGGCTTCTTGCAACATTGTCACTCACTCTGTTAAAAATTTATTGTTTTCTGTTAAATCCCCATTTTCTACTGTCAATAGTTGTATTTGGAGGTCTCTCTCATGCCCTTTGACTTCCAAAACCTCCAATATCCTCTTGGAATTTAGTAACTCTTGCACAGACAAGTCATATGACCATGTGAGAGTTGTGGATGTGGGACTGAACAACGCATAATCACCGTTGTCTTTAGTTCTGTTGCTGTTACACCTTTGCAAAGGAGGCTTGTTTGAAAGTTTATTATGGAGGGCCAATTTTTTCCTTGTCTGTTCCCATTTTAGATGAGCAACTTTGCATTTTAAAATACCCTGAAACTGTTTGGCATTGAACCAAACCCACTTCCCTTCTTTACTTGAAGAGGTAATTTTCACTTGATCTAAATGGCTTGTTTCACCCAAGACGGGTACCTCTTGCCCATTTTTTTATGAGTGTTCAATGTATTGTCATTGTCATAGAGGAAAAATAAAAAAGAAACATAGAATAAGGAACAGGACAATACCTACCTGTCCCACCTAAACCTCTTATTGTTCCTGTTCTCGGACCTAGGCCCGTCGCTGCTCTTGTTCTCAGACCTGTCACTGTCCACTCCATGCACATTACTTTTCACATGCACATATTGAAATTGCACATTATCCAAGAATTAAAATATGATAATTTATTTACTTTTACTTTTCTTCTTTTATTATTTTTAAAACTATAAATGAAGTACAAAAAGGTGGAACATGGACTTTTAACTCTAAAGCCAATTTTTGGGAAGTTTAAGCCAATAATTAATTCAAGGAAGAATTTTGATAAATTTGATTGGAGCAAAGGTACCTTGGTTTTACTAAGAAATTGTTGTGCATTTACCATGATGGTGGATTATTCTTCTATTGTGTGAATGTCTAGTCATCTAGTAAGAAAATCGATTCCTGATAAGTTATCTTACATATTTTATTGAATTTCTCATGTTCTCAGTAGATTCACTTTTAATTATTTCTATTTAGATATGCTCATAGAATTAATTACAAGTATAGAATTAATTCTGAGTATCCTAATTTTCATCTTTTTCAACTTTATGATATGGAGTGTATGTTAATATTCCTTGGAGGAATTATTTATGAAAATATTATAAAATCACATTTGTGTCTATTAATCTCTTTACATGTTATCCTAGAGAGAAAATCACCTTTAAAAAATTAGTTAGTTTGTTTGACTAGTTTAAGTCTAAAAAAAATAAAAATGAGAAAGGAAGAAACTGTTAAAATCCCATCAAATGATTGTCGAACCATTAACTCAAAGGATTATTCCAAACCAAACATGAGGAGTCTAATTGGGCCTCATCCTTGGGTTTAATCCCTACCGTTGAGCAGTAGGAATCCAACCCCCTCAACACACTCATGAAGGTCATTATGAAGTCTTGGTGATGCCCTTTGGCCTTTGCAATGCACCATCCACCTTGTTGAGGTGTCTATTATGGATAAGTCATTGGGGAAGGACCCCATTGTTGCTGTTGATATTGTGTATTAGGATCATAAAATGTATTGGGAGTTTGGGCTCTCCAAGGTCTTTTAGAAGGGTATGGATGTTCTTGTGAGACTCCTCCTCCCCTATACATGGCTTGTAGTTCAAGCAAGGTTGGACACTCAGATGTGGGGTGTTCTAGTGTACATAGACCATAGATTTCTATGACATTTAATGGGCATTCTTTCTCGTTGTTGTGCTTCTTTCGGCATCTATGACAAAATATTGCTAAAGCATCTTCTTCTTGTTTCTTTTTTAGTTTCAGAGTATCTAATTGGTTACGTATTGTGCTCAAGATGTCTGTTTTAAAGTTTTCCAATAAGTTTCCTAACTCAGTTCTGGTGACAGTCCCTGAACTTTGTTTTGTATTTCTGTTAAAATGATCTCTTGGTCCTTTTCTTGTTTTAGCTTGTCCTCTTGAGTATCTCCTATTGTGATCTGCAATTTCTGAAAAAGGTTTTTTGTGTACATCTCCTAAACTCAACAAGTTTAAAACTTCTATGCAATCATCCCTAAGACCTTTCAAGAATACAGTTCTTACTACAGCTGGGTCTAAGGTGAATAGTTTTGACTTTTGATAGTTGTATAAGAACCTTTCTAAGTAGTCTTCAAGACTTTCATATTTTGTTTGATGCATTTTAAAAATGTCGTTTTTAACATTATCCTTACAATAGTCTTGGTATTTTTGTAAAAATGTGATTTTCATTTGATCCCAAGAAAGGATTGTATTTTCTCCTAAGCTCATGAACCATCGTAAGGCTAAATCTTTCATTGTAGTAGGAATAAGCTTAAGTTTTTGGGCATCCTCTGAGTAGTTATAGCTTCTACATAATATGTCAAATTCGAATAAAAATAAATCTAGATCTTCAGTTGACATACCTCTGAAAGTGGGTAACGATGATAATGGGATATTTTTTTATGCTGATGTTTCTGGAAGTATCCAAGATTGGAAACCCAAAGGTTTTAGTCTCTGTAGCTACATTTCCTTCTTTTTCCATTCTACTGATGGATGGTTCAGAAACTGGATTTTCTGTGTCTCCTAAATGTTCAACAGACTCACGTTCTGCCTGTCCCAATACTGATTCTTCCATTTTAGGTTCTCCTTATGGACCCTCATTGGCTCCCCTTGAATTTTCTGTTGGTGGAATTTTTCCTGCACCAGTGTCAGTTGGATTAGTGGTGGGGTTTGTTTTTGAATCTTTGGAGCTTACAAATCTACCCTTGTTATCTCTATATCTATGCATAAAATGGAAATTTGATTCTTTAGTTGAATTGAAATCCTAATTCTATCTAGAAGGTAAGAAGGCAACCTGGCTTTGGAGAACCCCACTCTAGTGGCCGCATGGCTCTTCACTTATGTCTTAAATGTTTTATCCTCCTCCCTCAAGCAACCTTTTAAAAACATTAAAATTTATGCAAACAATCTAAGCTAAAAATTACTTCCTACCGTTTGCAACTCCCTAGCAACGGTGCCAAAATGTTGTGCTACTTATATGTTTAGTATAATGCACTCATTAATTATCAATATGGGATTCGTAATCAACACAGTTACAAGACAACAGTAAGAAAGGTAATTCCTAATGTCACGAGTATAGAATTAAACTATATTATGCATGCTGGAAACAAATCAAAATAGCAAACTGCAATGTACTTTGGTTGTCTTTCTCAGAGAGGCTATCTATTCCATTATGGCACATGCAAGTATGAGATGGAATGAGTTTGATAGATCAACTCTGATATATGACCCAGAAAACTAACTATGCAATGCAAACTTATGAAAATAAATCACACATCAATCAACAAAGCATAGCATGGGTAGTTCAATAATCAATATGTTGGTTCTGTCGTGGTTCACAATGAAATTCACTAGTTCTTATCCAAGTAGTTTTGAATATTGCTGCCAACATCTATGATCACTCAAGGAAATCAAATTCATGAGAAATGAAACAGGGCATATGTAAAAACTGAGCAATTAAAGATCTCTAAGCAATTATAGAATGGAAATCTTAATCTAATTTGTACTGCTATCATCTAA